>CAUJNA010003469.1:350953-483453 GCA_963377175.1 Effrenium voratum | reverse complement strand
CCAAATCTGGGATTGGCCATTGGTTGGCGATTGAGCCGCACTGAAAACCAGCCGGGTAGAAGGTTTTGTTGGCGGGTCCAGCCATAAATCGGCGCCTCTGCCGTCGGCCTGCGCAAGGCAGCGCCGCCGCAGCGAAAGGCAGAGCTCTTTCCGGAGATCGAATCATTCCTGCGCAAGAACGGGGTCAGATACCGAAGGCCAGAAGTGCAAACTGGCTATGCGAGCCATGTTGATTTCTTGGCATGCAGGTATGTGCTGCAGAGGTCCTTTAGGTCCATCAAATATGCGCCCCTTGGGTGCAGAGGTGTTGTGCAAGAGTCGTGGTGCTGTCTGGTCACTTGCATGCTGCTCAACTTCTGTTGATGGTCTTTGGGCTTTGGCATGCTGAGGCAACAAGAAGCGGCGAAAACTAGAGCCATGGCTCAGAAGCAGGGAAAACCGGACGAGGCAAAAGCTAAAGCACAGTCCAATTCACCTTGGGAGGAATACATGAAAGCCAATGCCTCATTCATCTCTCACGGGATTTTCATGCAGACAGTTGCCTGGAAAGTGGATGGACGGCGAGTCCTTAGCGTGGTGCCGCACTCCCAGATGACGGACACGGAGAAGCTTGCAAAGGCAGTGCAGAAGCCTCTCTCTGCCGTGCAGCAGTGCAAGCTGAAAGACATCTCCCAGGAGACCGGCTTTCCAGTCTTTGTGTGCCCTCCTTTCGGCTATCCACCGGATGCTGACGGGCGCCCGCCACTGCTTCTGGTCGACAGCTCGGTTACCGAGCTGAAGAGGCCCTTGCTCTTTGACTGTGGCTGCACGGGCCTTTGCCTCACAGTCTCCGAGTTTTTGCGCAGCACGCGGGCGGTTTGTGTGGAGGGCCTTGCCCAGCCGATGCCCAACCAGAGCCAAGCGATGCCGGAGAAGCTGATTCTGCCCTGCTCCGGGGTGGCGTCGCCGGCGACGCCGGAGCCGGCGCCAGAGCCAGCACCAGTTGCTGGAGAAGGGGATGCCATGGTTGCATAGTCTTATGGGAGGCAGGAGAACCTGGCTTGAGTGAACGTTGAGGCACTCCCTGCGTTCTGTTGTTGACTGGTTCATGACTCCTGGACTCAAGGCAGGTCAATCTTTCAGCCCAGCCCAATATCGTATGCACAAGCAAAACAAGAGCCGCGCTGCTTGGAGAGCCATCCAGAACGCTTGTGTGCTTCAGAAAGTGTTTGAGGCTTTGTCTTCTTCGAAGTGCCTCGAAATTATTTTCGGCTCATGCCAGCTTCTGCCGAAATGGAGGAAGAGAGGATAGTCAATGTCTTGCGGGCCCATTTGACTTGGAACCACCAACCAACCACCTTTCTGCAGCGCAAACATTTTGAGATGTAGCCAGCAATCGAAATATGGCCAAGCAAATTTCAAGCATCCACATAGTTTTACACGTAGAGTGCTGGCACATGGATTGCGAGTGGCTCAGGTCGTTAGGTTGTGCTTGAAGTTGCAGATGCTTAGCGCAGATGTTCTCTTTCGAGGCGCTGGCCGCCTCGATGCGTAGCAGCTCTCGTGCCATCGATGATTTCACCAGCAAGGTCAAGGGGAGCCACATCCTCGGGCAAAGGTGTGTATGATGCCGTTTCTTTTCTCCGGGTTCCCCCTCCATTTCCATGTGTTTTACCTCCAAAAGTGGCAGTTTTGAGTTGTTCCACTGGGAAGTTGCAACTTGTCGCAGGGGGAAGATTTGTTTGTTCCAGAGGGAAGTTTGTTTGTGGAGCTCAGTTGTTTTTTTGGCCCATGGCAAGGCCGAGGCCCAGCTGCGAATGGGCCGGAGGAGGCTCGGGAGGGTGAGAGATGCAGCTTCTTGATGGACTCATTCCCTAAGAATTGCATGGGAACAAGGGAACCCCCGAATTCTACTGGCTTGTTCTTTTTGGTCGGTTTTATCTTTTTCAGGGTACCCAAAAGTGGGGTGATGCAAAGGGAAGCGGTTTTTTCAAGGGTCCCCTCAGGGATATAGGAATCAACTCGTAGCTCTCGCAGGTTTCAGATGTGGAGGCTCAAGCTCCGTCTGGCTCGCCCTCCTAGCCTGTCTTCGAAGTCAGTCAAGCAGAAGGGGTGTGAATGAACATGCAAAACCACCGAAGGTTTGTTTGGCTTTGAATTTCAGAGTTGGAACCTGGTTGGACATGAACCGGGAGAAGAATTCTGTCCATTTCGGACCCAGACCCAGAAATCACAATCACAGCCATTTTGGGGCCTTTTTTCGGGGACCCTCCAAATTGATGCTGGATACCCTCAAAAGAAGACAGTCCTATTTGCAATGCGTGCCAGGTGGTTTTCAAAGCTAAGCAGTGCGCTTCCGAGCATGGCGGAGGCCGCTGCAGCGGCTAGTGCTCGAGGGCCCAAGACAGTTTATGTCTCACCACAGGTTCTTGGATATTCGCCCAAGTTAGTAAGTGGTTGGCCACTTGGGTTACAACCCACTAAGAACAGGGTTGACTCCACTTTGGGGAACTTTAAGTAGGTCAGAACCTAGGTTGCTAACAACTTGCCAATTTGGCCGAACACCCAAGTTGCCCTTATTTGCTGGTTTGGATTGTTGGTCTGGTTAACGCCCTTGGAACACCGAAAACAACACGCGAAACCAAATCACGTGGAGGGAAGCTGAACTCCCTTTGGCTTCTCCATAACCACCATCGAAAGACAAAGGCAGAACCCTTTCTTCGACACAATTCCTAATAACTCTGAACAATTATATCGAAAATGGTCCGCGAGCTTAGACCAGGGAAAATAGGGATCCCCTAAAAATGGAAACGGTTTCTCATTTTGAGCAGGAAAATGAGGACCTGCACTGAGTTTCAGCTCGAAGCTGAGGCTGGAGATCTGAACGCTCTGTCCAAAGCAGCATCCAATGCACAGCAGGCCATGGTCGTCAATGTGCCGAAATCGAATCCTGTTGGCCATTTTACCAGTTTCAAGGTGATTCATGCTGGTTTCCTAAAGTGAGTATGGGCTTCATGAATCTGCATAACCATTTTGAGCCACCCTCTTGCCAACATGTGCTCCCGATCATAGCCATGCAGAACCAAAAGCCGAAGGGTAAACTGGGCGCCCTCCAGGGATTGCAGCAGAACTTCACGGACCTGACGGGGAAAGCCAAGGACCGCTCCTCTCCGAGGTCTCTGCTGTTTTTGGTTTTGTGCGTGTTATCCTCCCTTGGTGTGGTGTTTCTTTCAGGGAAACCAAACAACAGAATGACAACCTGTTACTTTGAGACGAGCCCACATGGAGGTTTCTCCAAATTAGCCGGCCCGCGGAGAAATCACAATGTTCCCTTTAATTTCCCTTTAACCACCAAAGAAGTGTGTCCACCGTTGTCAGTACCCCCTCCACATGGAACGGGTCGAAGTGTTGCTGTACTGCGAGTGTTTCTCGAAATGCCCAGGGTCTTGCAAAGCAAGCATCGACTACCATCTCTGAGAATGCAATATCTAAAGAGAGGCCATCCAACTCTTTTTGGGGCCTTGCACGGCCCAAAGCCTGAGGTGGATGATGTTCTTTGGCGGAGCCTTGCTGGGCTGCTTTCTGATGAGTATGCCCCTCAGGGGTGCTCTGTAGGATGTTGCCCGACTGACCACGTTATCTGTGTGAGCCGAGGCCTAGCTTTCTTCTTTTTGACACTGCCTGAGCGTGGTTGATCGAGCTTGTGTTTTCTCTGAGCTGTGGGCAAGAGAACGGCTCACAGGCCAATGGTGGTGCTGGTGCCGCAGAAATTTGCCTTACTATTTACACTTGGCCAGTTGCCAAGACGACTTTGCCAGAGACACGAAGCACAGGCATTCAGCTGTTTGTGCCTTTGCCAGTGTAGCAAATCGCCCCAGGTTCACTTTGCTTCCTGGGGAGCTTTTCAGCTCTCAAGGGTCATTCTGCCTTTCTGAGGCCAGTGAAACGCAATGGAGTTGGATAGGGAATGCTTTTGCTGGCCTGAGGCACCTGCTTTCACGCAGTCGGCTTGTGTTCACCCTCACCTATGCCACGTCCATGGTGTGGGGCCCGATTGACGTAGGCTCGCGGCCCGCTCTGAGACTCTGAGACGTGAGGTGGGAACTCTGTGGGCATCATTGATCTACAGGCGATGGCTCAACACTGTCTTTTAGGTCTCATGAACCCTTCGTTTGCAACCAATTCTAAGACCGTGTGTCTCAAAATAGGAATTGGAACCTCCCAACATGGATGTTTTCGTTTGGCTTCCCTTTGCCATACAAAAAGGGCACCCTCGAAAAAGGACACAACCACATTCTGAGCCTCCCCCGGGTTGCGACACTTCTCTAGATTTCGGCCAGATCGTACCTGTTAGCCATGCTGTTCTCGGCCATCCAGGCCTTTCGCTTGAGTGAAGAGATTCTTCGCCTTTCGCGGCTTGGAAGGTCAGCACGCTCGTGTCCGGACCACAGCTTCCATGGTGAATGAGTGGCCCAAAATAGGTTCATTTCCTTGGGGTTTCCCTTGAACCGTCCGAATCTGCCCCGATGTTTGGAAGAGCCATGCCATGCAGAAGTTGTGCATGTAGACTGAAGGTGGTTTCTCGTTTCGTACATCCCGGGCGGAAGGCGCCCTTCCGAGCCGAATGATCCCTCCGAGGGAAGCAAGCGCATGCACGGATGGTTCCCTGCGCCAGCGATGCGACGGTGTTTGAGTACACCAACTCAGCTGATTGCATAGCGCCAGGCGAGCACTCGGATTCCTGACGAACATGGCATGGAGGCGGCTCGCCTGCCGTGCATCTTCTTTGGCGTTTGGGATCGCTTCACGCCTCAGGCTTGGAAAGGGATGCTGCAAGTGCGCAAGTCGCCGTCTCAGAGGGCGTGCTAGGGGTCGATCAACATTTTCTGGCCCCCCAAATGACCATGGGTCACTTTTCACATTTAGTGGGAAGGATCTTTTGACCAAACCCCAGCAGCGGCAACTTGGAGCCGAGGCAAAGGCTCCTTGCTGCCGTTCTGATCCGTTCCGGCCAGTGCTCAGGAGAAATATCGTGCAGAATCTGTTTGATCATTGACTGTCAGTGGCAAGATTTGGTCATGTGCGCTTTGCCTAAAGTTGCAGGGTTGGAAGATCCTGCACGACTTGAGTTGGGTGAGCACCAAGCCTTGTGCACTACCATGAGTTATCGCCGGGGCAGTCAGTACGACTCAAGCTCAACATGTTTGAGGATTGCACGGAACATCACCATCAAAACGGAACTACACTCGGCATTTACACGGCATGAGACGCTGTACCGGCAAGCGCTCGCTTGTGCAGTACTCCAAAAGCTCGTTTTGTCGCACCGCTTTAGCTGCAGACACCATTGCCGCCTTCTTTGCTTGGTGAGGGTGGCACTGGCACGTTGGCGGCGTTCCAGTTCAGCGATACCTGAACGAGCAGAGTTGATCGTTTGGTCGGGTCAACATGGGTGCGTCCTTTTGTTCGGGAACCCACGTTATGGAGGTTTTCCTTTTGTTTTCTCTTTTAACGCCACCCGAGAACGAGTACCCCTCAAAAAAGATACGCCCACGTGAAGCTGGCTAGGCAGTTTGTGCTCGCCCATGTCAATGGCAGGCATGGGTCCCGCAGAGCCTTTTGCACTCAGGCCGGGGCTGAATCGCAAGAGCGATCGGTTGGTGTTTCTCTGGATGGTCTAGGCGAGCCAAACAGACACAATCCCCCATTTCAGATAATTCTTGGGGATTCCATTCCTCATTTTGAGAAGCATCCGAGATACAAATTCTGGAGAGAGGCGCCGCTTGTACAGTTTCTGGCTCGAAGCTCTTTAAAGGAGCCGTAATTAAATGAGCCAATATGTATGCCACGTTTTTTGAGTGAGGAACACATTTGGCCATGCTTCCTTATCCACACCAAAAAACGAAGCAAGAGGCAATAAGGAAGGTCCAATCCCAACATGCCTTCAACTCAGCTGCTTAAATAGCTGACACAGGGGGTGCTTCAGGCTGAAGCTAAGCCAAGATTGGCATATCGGCCATGGCGGCCTTGCGATGCGCGCTTCTCTCCGTTGCAGGCCGGCAGGTTCTTTCGATCACAGCAACGGTGAATGTTCACCGTAACTTACTGTAGTAAGGGGAATGAGAGGGGACTCAACATGTTGCCACTAGGAAATGGCGGTCGCTCACCAAAACCAATGTTGGGGCGCAGAATGCATAGCGACAATGGCTCATACCAATGATACCACCGGTCGGCAGGCATTGCTTTGGCAGCTGAGGCCCACGCTCGTCTTTTTCTCGTGTCTTTGATTGAACACGGTCGTCTGGTTGCGATGGCTTGGTGCAGTGACAGGAGTACCAAAGGAAGTTGCCGGCGTTCCCCTTGCGCACCAGCGGGCGTGCGCCAGCTCTGATTGATAGGAGTACTGCTGAAGGGTCAAGGAATATCCAGAGCAGCATGGCAGGCTTCATTGTTGACGCAAATGGAACGCGAGTACGACTTCATTGTGTCAACTGGACCTTTGCTCAGCTTCTTTGCTGGTGATGTGCGGGTCCAGCATTAAGAATGCGTTTTCCACCATGCGCACCTGCACATGGTGTGTGACCTGTAGGTATGGGGCGCATTTGCCACAGATGGTGGCAAATGGGATGAATTACCGATCACCAGGCCTGCTTGTAACGAGGCTACCAGAATCGCATGTCATGGGATCACATCGCAGAAAAATGGTCTGCCAACCCCAGCAAGCATTTGTTGAACGACTCTTTGCTGCCCGCCCAAGCAATATGCTCAGTACCATTCTTGTCGGAAAGGAGATATTGCCAAGACGATAACAGCATCCAGCTTCAATTGTGCTGAGCTCAATCTGTGAGCACAGCATTTCCATATGGGGTTGTGTAAAAATAGGGGGACCCCCCAAATGCTTGGTTTCCTTTTGGTTTCTCTTTAAACCAACCTTAAAACGGTATCCTGAAATTACGCAATCCCGAAAATGCTTCTTTTGGCCCAGGCGTTCGGCTGCCGTTTAGCCTGGACATGCTGGGCAACTTCACCGTGCCACAGCCGAAGGCCTTTGGCGCTTGGAGCTTCTGACCATCGCTTGATGGAAGCTGAATCAGGTCTCCTTAGCCGCCTGTCCAGAGCTGCAGGAGGGGGCAAGGTCATGCCCTCAAATGGTTGGCGTCCTCTTGGGATTCCTCTAAAACAACTTCAAAAGGGGGTGGTTAGTTCCCCAAAAAAAACAACACACCCATTTGGAACAAGCTTGAAAATCAGTGAGCATGTTTTATCCAACAGGCGGCCCACCCTGAAGGAACAGCACAGCCGACAGCACGGCTTAGCTGTTTAAGAACCTCTGCGTTGGACTCACGCAGAGACAAGTCAGTTTACCATTGCGGAGCCGCACTTTGCTGAATTTGTGATACGAGATCTGGCGACATGAATACATGCCGCATGTGGGGGTGCTGGATTCGATTCAAGTCGGTGAGTGGTGCGCTTTCTCGGCTTGTTGCCTGCAGGACAGTTCTCCTCTCGAGATATTTGACGCAACTGTGCTGGAGCTCACCAAGCACGGTGTCATGGTGGCTTCCAATTGAGTGCATGCTGCATGCCTGTCACAAGACATGGCCAGGTCATCCTCAACAACCACATCTCTACCAGAATGTGGTTTGCAGCTCAGCATTGCTTGATGCTCTCCAATGTACTGCTGGCTGGACAACTGACTTGCAGCTCCATTTGCGAATACTTTGTTGTTCTGGGGCGTATCATGTTCTAGCATGAAGTGGTTGATATCGTCTAACGCTTTACTTTTTGAGCCACAAAGAAAATAGCGCCGAATGAGCCCACTAGACATGTTTGTCACCACACTTCGCGCAAAAAGCGCAAGCCAAAGCAACCGTTTCGGAGCCCACGCATACCGTGCCAACATGTCCCAGGTGCTGCAGTAGCTCTGATGGCGAAGGCCTGTGGTACACTGCCAAGTATCCAGAGGATGCATGGCTGGACGCGATGGGCTGGATGCTGAGCTGGGACACGGAGCCAGCTTAAATGGGATGTGTCTAAATAGGCAACCCTCCGAAATGGAGCAGTTTCCGTTTTGAAATCCCGTTTGAGCACGGTGCCCTCAAACAACATCCGAGGTCTGTCCGTTTTGTGGCTACCTTTTTGGCATGTTTTTTCCTTTTTTTTTTAACGGGAAGCCGAAGGGCCCCCCACAATTTAAGGGGGTCTCAAAAAATGACCCACCCAACTGGATGGAGGCACTGGGAAGGCACGAAGGCACCACGAATGAAGCTGAGGCTTCATGGCCAAGCGCTACCAGGACAATCCCCTGGCCGCGGGCTCAAACTTGGTCTGCAGCATCGTCGGTCGTTTTTTGTTTTTTTTTTTGGGGGGGGATTAGGGTACCTTTTGTGGGTTTTTGTGTTGCTCAGCACCGGCTTGGGCCGGTAGCACCGGCTCAGGCTGGGAAGGTGGGTTGGTTGGTTGGTTTGTTGGACGGACGGGCAGATGAAGGACTGCGTACATTGCTTGGGGCTGGCGTCATTGGTGAGGGAAGATCTAGGGTTGGCGTGGGGTCTGGGTTGGAGGGGTGTGTGCAGGCAACGGGTTTGAGGCTGGCTCTGCAGTTGTGGGTGGTTGCTTTAGATCTAGCCCCAAACCCAACAACCAATCGGTCCTAAAGCAACCCGAAAGCAACCCAAATGTTGCTTGCACAGACCCAAGCCAGCCCTCCAATCCAGCTCGAGCCAACCCCAAGCCAACCCAAGATCTTCCCTCACCAAGCGCCAATGACCATTCGCGTGCCAGCCCCAAGCAATGCACGTGAGCAAGTCGCGGGCAGCGGGTCTCATGACCCGAGTCGATGCCAGGGACGGATCCGGTTCTAATTGATTTTCTCCCAGTCCAGGAGGTTGGTTTAACAGGAAAGCATCTCGCCGCAAAGCCTGAAGGTCATGGGCTTTGACCTTCGGAATGAGATCCGCCCTTCAGGTGGGCTTGAGAGAAGCAGACGGGCACGGAAAGAGAGGTTGAAAGAGGTGCGTGTGTCTTCTTTTCAAAACCCCCCAGTATGGATTTCAGAATTTTCACTTTGGTTCCCTTTAAAAACCACAAAGGCATGCCAACGCCGAGAGTTGGGGAGCCGGCAGGCCTCATGTGGCCTCACTGGGGAACCGGCGGGAAGACAGACTGGTGCGCCTTCACAGGGCTTCGCGAATCGCGCTTCGCTCGGCGGCTGAATGAACCTCTTAGACACAGACAAGCCTCGGTGGCTCGTTTTTTTTGGGTCGAATTGCCCAGAACGAAAAAACCACCACTGAAGAGGGGTCCCCGAAAAGCCACACTTGGGTTGTTTCCGTTTGCCACTTGGGGGTGACTGACTTTGATGGGCCACCCTGGGCCAGTCTATTTGGGTCACTGGCTGTTCCCTGCTGATCAGGGCCAAAGCGGCTGTAAGTGGCGCACAGAGAGTACTGGATTCCAACGCGCAGGGCTCAAAAGCTCAAGGGACACTCCCAGGTCAAAAGTGCTGCATGCGTTGCCTTGAGCAAAGAAGCATGCAAACTGATTGTTCTCACTTACAAGCAAATGAACAAGGCAAATATGCTCATCATCATCTCCGGGCTGTACTTCAGCATTTTCCTGTGCCAGGATCTGCTTGTGATTTGGTGTGCACAGATATGATATTGCGGTTTTGGACATCGACGGATTTCCCAGATTTGAAGCTTCAGAGCTGCAGGTTCCCACTTATCCAGTGCACACGGAGGCGGGCCAAAGCCAACACGCGATACATGTGCCTGGGGTTAAAAGGGATGGTCATCGAGTCATCCACCTGGCGGTAAGGATCATTAACCGTTATCATGATTCCTGTTCGGAGAACCATCATGGGCCATATAAGAGTTTTGAACATGGCTCACATGCCCTCATAGAGAAGCACCAGCTCATTGGCAGGTCCCTTTGCTGGGGCGCACTGTGTACACAGCTCACGAGTGCGCTGCAAGCAGAAGCTGTATCAGTTGGGAACTGGTACTGACATGGGTGCGTTTTTCTTTGACTGTACCCCTTTTTCGAGGTTTTAAAGGAACAACAAAAGGAACCACTACAAGTTTGGGGGTCCCCTAGAAAAGGACACACCCCGATACTAACATGCCGGAGGTACAATTGGTTCAACTTTCACTTGGCGGCCAGAAAGAGTATCGAGCTTGCTCCCTAGGATTGCTGGTGATGCATATCATGTGCTTGATGTGGCTCAGGGTGTACATGGTGATTGTTGCGGCTGCGTTCCCAATGAGCTGGTGCCTGTCTAAGTGATTCGCCACGCCAGTGCTCTACTTGTCACATTGTCAGCTTCGCTGTCAGGTTGTGTCGGCAGCGATGCGTTGGTTTGGATCTCAGAGAGGCAGAGAGACGCAGAGAGAGACAGAGAGAGAGAGAGAGTTAAAAACAGCGCAAAACACATGGAAAGCATATAGACACAGAGACAGAGACATGCGGCGGTCAGTGCGTTACTAGGGCCTACTAGAAGAAGCTTGAACCCCAAAGGGTTAGGGTTAAGGGTTTCAAGTTTTTCTAGCCTCTATTAAGCCACAAGGCAGCCCATGCATGGGAAGCAACCTCAAGCAGAGCAAAGCGCAGAGCAAAGACACGACAGAGAAGCCAGTACAGAGATGTCAACGTGCGGAAAGAAACAACAGAGGCTCCCGCAGCAGCAATTTTTGCCGCATGCTAAGGGCAGAGATGCCAGAGATGCAGATGTCGATGCAGAGCATTCAGGTGTGAGCGCTGCAGCTCGAGATGCTCGGTGTTCCGAGAAATCGAGCCCTGCTGGGAGTTCTCAGTGGCCGCGTTGCTGGCGGCCCTCTTCGCGCTGAGTCTGAAGATTCTTCCGCGCTTCTTACAGTCTTGCGATTTCAACGGCTTCTTAGTGGCCATCACTTGTGGCTTTCTGACTCCCATTTGTGCACTCGTGAGTGCGGTGCTGTGGATGAGAGCTGCCTTCCTGGTCATCGCTGGTCGCATGGAGCGATCAGAGGCCCTGCAACTGGAGATGTCGGCTGCGGTCGCCCTGCGAGGCGAGTCGCCCCGCCGAGATAATCACTGCAGCTTCCAGCCCCAGCGGCATGCCAAGCGATGTCGGTCCATGACCTGCTTCTTGGCGATTGTCATCCTCATCACGTTTGGCGCTCTGGGCTATGTTTGGGTGGAGTTCGGGCGCTACCAGGCCTTCGAGCAAGAGCTTGACTTCAAGTGGGGCTTCTTGTTGTCCGCACCCTCTCCCGTACCTGTGTGGCTCGGAGAGTTTGGAGAAAACCAGGAATCCTTATGGTGGCACCATATGATCAGATACCTGCAGGAGCGCGACGTGGACTTCGCCTACTGGAGCGTCAATGGAGAGAAGTACACTGGAGTACCTGAGACCCCTGGCATTGCTCGGCAGATGTTTTGGTGTCGATCTACTTGGATGTTTGGTGGGTTATAACCCACTATTATTGGCTCATAAACCTAGGTTACTAACAACTTACTAACTTGGCAACAAACAGCCAAGCAGGCCCCTTTGTGGACAGCCTTTGCTCCTGTTGATCGGTGCTAGGAGTTTCGGACTCTTCATGGAGGACTTTGTCACGGTAAGGCATCCCTGGAAGTTGGCCCAGCTCCAAAGTGTGACGAATCGCTCGGACTGAGATGGGAGGCGCTCGGCGCTTGGCCGCTTGGCCGCTTGGCCGCTTGGCCGCTTGGCCGCTTGGCCGCTTGGCCGCTTGGCCGCTTGGCCGCTTGGCCGCTTGGCCGCTTGGCCGCTCGGGCTTTTGTGTCGCGGCACCAGTCAGACAGTTGCGCAACCAGAGCTCTGGTTTGAGAAAGCGCCTCGGAGCTGAACAGTCGGCAAGAAGGAGCAGAGTTGGTCGATCGAGCCGGACTTGAAGCCAACTCGCCGATCTTGAGGCCATAGTCTCGAGTGTAGCAATGGAACAGCCGGGCTTGGACTAGCGACCTCGCAAAGCTCAAGGAGGTTGAGGGGGATGAGGTCAGACGCTGCGAGCATGGGTCTTTATTCCTCCGCTCCAAAGGAGCGGCCAGTGCTTGCAGCCTGGGACCAGGGTTGGGCAAACCCACTTCTTAAGTATTGTTTAAACTGCGATTTGTTCAAACAGCCTCCTTTTGGTCCCCTTCAAAGTGCCCAACCCTGCTGATGACAGCCCGGCCATGAAAATGAGTTTGCTGTGGCTTTTCAGCCGTATGCAAGCCGCCCACACTGGCATTCGCATCACAGCCGTTGAGTCACAGAGCAGACAATGCGAGTTTCATTTTCAAGACTGCACGCGGACCGAGCCCTGCATGGACAACAGCTCTCAAACTGGGGAAGCATGGAATTGACAAGCCACGCAGCCACGCGTTTGTGCAACTGGCCACCTGTGGCGGGCCCCGCAACTGGAAGGATGCGGAGGCTTTGCTTCTTTCATGCCAATGTAAAGAGATGATGTGCTTGATCTAGGATATGGCTGGGCGGATGGCAACTTGCTGGCATGTGCCCAGAATTCAGCAGCTGCAAGTTGTGCTTGCTGAGGCTTCAGATTCAGATGGGCCTCGCCATGGTGGACGAGTCGGGTACATGCCTTGGTTTTGGCACGTAAGAAGCAGGCGAGCTTTGCAGCTTCGTGAAGGTCGGTACTACGCTGGTTCTGGCATGCCAGATCTGGTGCCTCCGGTGACTTGACTGCACTTGACTCGTTTATGCCTTGACTTGCCTCAAGGAAGGAGCATGTTTGTTTGAATTCTCGCAAGGAGCCTTCAGACTCAGATCGGCAAGCATCCCTGGATCTGTCAAAGCAGCCAGCACCCAACTTACGATCTCGTGTTCAATGACATTGTGTTGAAGCTGGAGTCGCATGATGCCTTTGTGCAGTTGCAGCATGGATTTGCCCCATATTTTTCAGATGGTTTAGGATCAAGACAAGCTCCTGGAGAAGTCGGTAAGTAGTCTTTCCCAGCCTTAGGGCTTCATGCCCGAGCGACGATCGGCGTGGGCTTTGTCCATTGACCGGGATCCCAACTGGATTCGGTTTCCTTTTGGTTTCCCAAACCAACCCCAAGCGTGCCAAGCCGAGCAAAATAACACAGCCCATGGGGGGTTCGAGTTCCGGCGGCAAGGTGGAGAAACTTTTTCGGCTGCTGTACTATGAGCTCTTCAAGCTGGACAGCCTCCAAACAAATCCCATGGATGTTTTTGGGTATGTCTTTCTCGGAGTTGGTGTGCCCTTTTTGGAGAGTAGGGAACTCAAGGGGGAGCCACCAATTGTTTGACGTTTACCTTGTCGGAGACAAACCCGTCTCCGAACCGTCTAAATCATGTGCCTGGTGGCCCCCTGTGGAGCAAGTGCCCCGGAGAATAGCTATGAACTTTAAGAGTTGGAACCGCCTGAAAAGTGCTTAGACATGAATCCCCAGCTACATAATGCCCACCATTGCTCTGCGGAGAGCGGGCAGGACAAGAAGAGTGCAGAGCAACGCCTCCCTTTGGCGGAGTATAGCTCCATGGCACAGGAGAGGCCGACGGAGGGCCAAACATTGGCAAAAAACCTGAGGGGTTCTTTCTTGGGGGCATCAACCGCCGTTTTTCCCGAAAGCATGCGAAGGGTTCTTCCGGTGAATCGCGGCCATGTTTGCACAGGAAGACATGCACAGCAAGATATGCAAGAGCAACATGCACAGGAAGACATGCGCTGCAACATGCACAGGAAGACATGCGCAGCAGCATGGACAGGAAGATATGCGCAGCAGTATGGAGAGGAATATTTGGACAGGAAGATATGTACAGCGGTATGGACAGGAAGATATGTACAGTGGTATGGACAGGAAGATATGTACAGTGCTATGGACAGGAAGATATGTACAGTGACATGCACAAGTGACATGCACCAGTGACATGCACAAGTGACATGCACAAGTGACACGCACAAGTGACATGCACAAGGAACATGCACAAGTGACATGCACAAGTGACATGCACAAGTGACATGCACAAGTGACATGCACAAGTGACATGCACAAGTGACATGCATAAGTGACATGCACAAGTGACATGCACAAGGAGCATGCACAAGTGACATGCACAAGGAGCATGCACAAGTGACATGCACAAGTGACATGCACAAGTGACATGCACAAGGAGCATGCACAAGTGACATGCACAAGGAGCATGCACAAGTGACATGCACAAGTGACATGCACAAGTGACATGCACAAGGAGCATGCACAAGTGACATGCACAAGGAGCATGCACAAGTGACATGCACAAGTGACATGCACAAGTGACATGCACAAGGAGCATGCACAAGTGACATGCACAAGGAGCATGCACAAGTGACATGCACAAGTGACATGCACAAGTGACATGCACAAGTGCACAAGTGACATGCACAAGTGACATGCATGACACACATGCATGACATGCACAAGTGACATGCACAAGTGACATGCACAAGTGACACATGAACATGACACAAGTGCACATGCACAAGTGACATGCACAAGTGACTGACATGCAAGTGACAAGGAACATTGACATGCACAAGTGACATGCACAAGGAACATGCACAAGTGACTTGCATGCATAAGTGACATGCCAAACTTGCACGAGGACACGCTCGCACGCAACTCTTACACGAAAGTAAAATTTATTCTCTTTAGGCGGCGCGGTGGGAACGAGCCATCCTGCGAAAATAAACCCTCTGCGGGGATCGGCGTGGTCGATGTTCAAAACACACCATGTTTTGCAACTTTTGACGGCACGCGCGCGACGGCGTGGTCGATGTTCAAAACACACCATGTTTTGCAACTTTGAAGGTGCTCGCGCGACCCTCTGCGGGGATTGGCGTGGTCGATGTTCAGAACACACCATGTTTTGCAACTTTTGAAGGTCTCTGCGGGGATCGTGCGTGTCGGATCGCTCTCGCTGTGGTGCCGTGCACATCTGTGTTTCGCCCGCGCGACCCTCTGCGGAGATGCAGCGCGTCGATGCGCTAAAATGCTGGGCAAAAGTGTTCGCAAGGCGGGCCCGAAAGTTTGTCTCGTTTTGCGCGCCTGCTCTGGGAAGCCAGCGGCCCCGGGCTCGAGTCCTCCCTCTCCCTGGTCCGCCTGCGCGTGACATAGCGGGTTTTAAGTACGAAAGTAGCGCGCGAAGTGCACTCCTGGGCTGTCGTTCGAAAGTCGCAACTGTTAAGTACGGAAGTAGTACGCGAAGTGTACTCCCAGAGCTCCGCCCGGAGCTCCGGCTCGAAAGTCGCAACTTTTAAGTTCGAAAGTAGTACGCGAAGTGCACTTCCGGAGCTCCGGCTTGATAGTCGCAACTTTTTTAAGTACGGAAGTAGTACGCGAAGTGCACTCCCGGAAGTAGTACGCGAAGTGCACTCCCGGAGCTCCGGCTCGAAAGTCGCAACAGGAGGAGTACGCGAAGTCCACTCCAAAAGTGGTGACTTTTGAGTATGACGCAAAGCGTTTTTTCGCTCAGTCGCGGCCATGTTTGCACAGGAAGGCATGCAAAGCAAGATAGGCAAGAACAAATTTTAAGTATGACGCGCAGGGTTCTTCCGTTGAGTCGGTGCATTTGCTTGCACAGGAAGGCATGCAAAGCAAGATATGCGCCGCCGCGCTATCGTCTCATGCCCTACCGGTTTTCCCATACCCTATGAACATTCCTTACTGTAAATTGTTTTCTCTGAAGTGATGCCGCTTGCACTGCTTGTGCTTTCGGGCCACCCGTCCTCTAGTTGTTTTCTTCTTCTTGTTTCTTCCCCCGCGAATCCGTGGACCAACATAATACGGAAGTCAGAACTTTGAGTCCTAACTTGAGGACATGGGCTGCCCAGAGCGGATCATGGCGATGTCACAGGAGATTCGATTGCAGGGCATCAGACGTGTGGAGGCCCCAAACCTCATGTGGGGCGGCCTGAACCTCGTCCCTTGTGTGTTTTGTCCATTTGTTTTTTTGTTGGCGAGCCATGACAGAGTTGGGTGTTTCGTTTGACGTATGTGAGGAGTCTGAAGCTCTGGCAGAGGAGGTGAATCAGCTGCATCTGAATGCCACAGGCGAAAGCCGGTCGCCCAAAACGTGGAGAGCCCACCTTGAGCTTGGAAGAATAGAGTAAGGTGACACCAAACATACGTACCATTAAATGAGAGCTCACATATGTATATATATACACATATATATATATATATGCATACATATCCAACAAACATCAATCAAAGAAGAGCATCATTTCCCACGGCATGTATTGGACAGCAATAGCACTGCCAGCCAGGCACGTCGGGCCTGTACTGGACACTTCACAAATATCCAGAGGAGCGTTGAGAAGGGAAGGATGACAGTCACTCTCAAGAGCGCTACCATAGCTTGCGGAGTTTGGCTTGCGAGCCTGGCAGGAGCACAGTTGGGCCTGGTTGTTGAGCCACACCCAGGACCGTGTGATGCGAAAGGCGGGGCAGTGAAGGGTTTCTTGGCCAGTTTCCCCACAGAGAGCGATGCAATCAAAGTAGAGCCCGGAATTTGTTGAGTGAAGGGCTTGCGCTTGCTAACACCCACGCACAAGGATACACATCCCTCAAGCTTGTGGGCGCACTTGCAAAGGTGTGGCAGTATCTCGTCCGCTTGCAGACGCTTGCTGTCATACACTGAGCTGGCAGAGCTTGTGGACTTTGGCAGAAGTCTGTACTTTAAGCGTCAGCTTGAGAGGTTCCTGATGATGCCCATTGCGTCTCCGCAAACCTCCGGACGGTTCTCATGACAGCCATCACTACCTGGAAGCGTTTACTAGGAGCCAGCCTTAGATTGGCAGTGTTGTTCTTGGCAAGACTGGAAATCTAAGGAGATCATGTAGCATTGCTGTGGAACAGCGTGGCCTTTGGTGTTCTTGGCGATGCCTCTTGGCTAGCTAGCTTCACAAGGGTGTTCCTGAAATAGTGGACCCGTCTCTAAAGCTAGTTTATTTTGGGTTTGCCTTGACACATCCAAAAAGGGGCGCAACCGAGTCGAGTTGGGGCAATGCTGAGCTTGGGGGTGCGTCCAAACTAGGGGCGCGTTTCGTGATCCCCTTTAAAAAGCGGCACAATGCTGCACCAGGGTCAACCCCGTAACTTGTGTCATCCTTTTGCAGGTCACGTCCTGGCGCGATCTGGACGACGAGGGCCAGGCGTGGATTCTTTCCTGCTCCTTCGAATTTGCAGTCACGGTGATGTCGAGGCAGCGAATGAGCCGGGCGGGCCACCTCCCAACGTAAGCTGGTGGAGATCTCAAAGACGCGGGGAGTGCCCAAAACCCATTCTCCACGGGGCCATGTAAATGGCTTTGGGTTCTATTTGGTGTCATAGAGGTTATAGAAAAGACCTTTCTAAATGTTTAAAGCCATTTGGGTAAAACCCACCGACAAATGGGCTTTGGGCGCTGCTCGAGTGGATGATGGATACTCCGTGCATGTCGGCAGAGATTTGCTGAGGTCTGAAAATCTGATCTTTGGAAATATGTTTGTCTCCTCCGTGCACAAGTTCCTGGACTATCACTCGTTTGCACCTTAGGAGAAGGTAGGTCCTTTTGCTTGGTTGTCATGATGTTTAAGGAAAGAGATGGCAGGAATCGTGTACCAGGAGATACTGCATGCTCAGCATGCCCAGAAGTTGGGTGGTAGATACGTGCAGTGCTCAGAGCGTACATGTGCAAGGATCATAAAGAAAGGGCAAGCCCTGTGGACGATTTTGACCCTCCAAAATTCAGATTGATCGGTGACCGGTGCAGGTCTGGATACACAAATCCCAGCCCAGGATTACAGTGCGGGGGAGGAGCACCGGTTGACGAAGAATGGTTGGGAGCTTGGTTTCGGAGTCAACTTCGGTGGCGAAAGTCCCTCTGGAACTGCTTTTGTTCAAGCTGCATTGAAGTGGAAATCCCACACTTTGCGCAGGGAACCAGTAGATCTTGCTAGCAGCTGGTCTCTGAAGGCGTGTACTCTTCGTTTGAGTACCTGCGCCGTCAGAGCTTCAATGGTTGGCCTCTGGACAAGGCTGGATGGATTGCTTGGACTCTGCAACATGGCCTTGAGCAGGGCTTGATGCGGGGCTTCCTCCGGCATTGCCTGAGACCGGGCTATGGCTGGGGCCTCGGAGAACGGCTTCCACTTGTAGCAGGGAACCTTAAGCATGTGCCAAATGTCTTCTTAGGATGGGCCTACCATGTCTACCAGTGGTGTAGGATGCATTGATTCGCGTCCAGGCTCTGCCCCGAAAGTCTCCGTTGGAGATTTCGGCGCTGGCGGCGGGCGAGTTGCCAAGAATGCCGAGTCAGAGTCAGATAGCCCTTTGAGTCTTGACCGAGGCAATACAGCGCATGGCTCAATGACACTGGCCTTGTGCAGGTTGGGTGTGCGGGGCTTCTTGGCCGTTTATCGTCCAGTCAATGTGCAGGTCAGATGATGTGAGATGGGCAACACCCTCGAAAACTCGAAAATAGTTTGTCGACATCCTCGTAAAACTGATGTTCAGCGCAAGGTCCCATGTGGGGCTGTGTTTGTTGAGGGAGCCCTTTGGGGTAGACACTCTTTCTTGTGGTTCCCCATACCCACGTTTGGGGTTCCCAGCCAGGCTGCGGCCTTTGACGCAACACTGGCCGTGGCAGACATCACCGGTGGGGCAGTTCAGGAGGCCGGACCTCCAAGCTCCGAGTCGGAAGTTGCGTGCACCATGCCCGGCATCGGCTCAAATTCTTGCTGCTTCAATGTCTCCTGTTGAAGGTCAACCTAGCAGCGGACATTGACCTGAAGCGCAGCTTTGAAGGGAGCTCAGAGCCCACGCATGTGTAAGACAGCACTGGCGTTTGCTCTGCTGATTGCTTAGGATTGGGTGCTTTGCACTGACCTAGTTGCATTTGGAGCAGAGCAGGCTCAATCTCGAAAAGCCTCCTTTGCGTGGAGCAAACGCACAACGTTTGGTTATTTAGGCGGTTTTGTGAGACCAGAGCCTTGCAGGCCGTCCCGGTGCTGCGCACCATCAAGAGGCCAGTGAGCATGCTGTGATCCAGCACAGGGTGACCTGCATGGCATGAAAGGCATGTGCGCGCGGGTGGTGGGCTTCTTTTTAGCTGGGCCCGAGCTCCCAGAGGTGCAAGGCGGCACCGTGTTGCGAAGTATGTGGTTGTGCTATGGGAACTGACTAAGGGACCAGCCGAGACTGCAAGCTCAGAGGACTGCTTTGGCATCTAATTCGGAGCTGGTGAATTGATCGTCCGAATTGGTCAGGACGCGCGGCGACTTGTTGAGAATGAGGCCAAGCCTGAAATTGAGCATTTTGGGAGTGATCTGCTTCTGTCCCAACGCAGACGGGCTTCCGCTTTGATGAGTTGCTCACCGACAAAGTTCGTTCAGGCTGCGACACGCCTGATGCTCAGAGAGGGGTGCGCTTTCACGCTTTCTGAACATGCCGCGTGGGTGTGTCTTCTTGCGATGATACCCATTCCTTGTGGCTTGAAAGGGAAACCCAAAAGGAAAAGGAAACGGTCACCTTTTTTTTGGGGGGGGGTCCCTGCAAGAAAGACACGCCCACATCTTGAAGGAGTCACTTCAAAGCCAGCGTGATGGCCTTCAAGGCCGCGAGCTTGCCGCGTGTGGAATAGCAGCTGTTTATTCGCAGGCGTGAGACTCTCCAAGATTGGATGCACCGATCAAAGTTGGGGCAATCCCCAGAAGCGCGAGCGATGCACATCGCGGACATGGAGGTGCGCGGTGAGTTGTCCGAGAAGATGTGGTTCTGTCTTAAAATTAAAAGGTACCCTCAAGTTTGGTGTTGTTTCTCTTTGTTGCCCCTTTAAGGCCACCGAAAACAGGTACCCTCAGGACAGATAGATCCATTTTGAGCTTTGCTAGAGGCGAAGGTGGGCGGCGGACCGCGGCTCTAGCGCTCGAGTCGGAAGCGGAGAGCAAAATGCGCAGTGCTTGCCTTGAGGGTTCTTCCAGGCTCAGAGCTTCCCACGTGCAACTGGCTCAAGAGATTTGTCGAGCAAATGCTTATGCTGCGCGTTACCGGCAGATTGCCATTGAGCCGCGCCTTGTGCATGTACTAGATGCGTCGCCCTCAAGCAAGACTCGGCCTGTGCTGCACGATTCCAGCTGGATCGATGCGCGGCGATCAAGTCTGCAGCCCTTTGGTGTAGCGATCAAATGTATGCGTTTGGGGAGAGGCTTCCAGAGATGCAGCGGATGTGTAAAGTATGCCTCGAGCTCCGATGCATTTGCCCTGAAAGCTCGCACGGTTTCGGATGCGAGTCAGAGTTTGGTCGTTCGATGCCGGGACGTCGTCACCTTCTCCCGGCTGATCAAAGCCTGTGGCCATCAACGTTGGCAGCAGGCCGTATGGTACTTGGCCGAGCTTAGACACAGCAGGTTGCAGCAGGACATCATCCCCTACAGCAGCGGCATCAGCCTGCTGACACGTGCGAGGCAGTGGCGCGCTGCACTGCAGGTTTTTGTCGAGTTGCCGTGGTTTCTATCGCCAGATGCGGGGACCTTCTCTGCTGCTTTGACAGCCTGTCGCATCGGCAGCTGCTGGCCGTTGTCGCTGCTTCTGCTTGAGAAGGCACATGCTTTGATGGTTACTCCTGATGAAGTTGGCCACAATGCCATCGCCGCGGCTCTGACGCAGGGAGGACAAGTGGAGGCCGCCTTGCACATGGCGAAACGTGTGGCGAACTTCAACTCCATCATCATGTCCCTGCGAAACCAGCTTGCTTGGCCCTGGGCCTTGTGCGTACTGGACCAAATGCAGAGACTGCGCATAGCGCCAAATTTGGGCACCTTCAAATCGAGTGCAAGCATATTCTCTGAAGACAAACCTGACATGATTCTTCCACTTCTCCAGAAGTTAAGCTTACCTCAGCTTGACAGGACAGCGCACAACATGCTCATGAGTTCCTTGGAAAAGTGCCATCTCTGGAAAGCTGCCTTGTACTATTTCCACGAGACTTCGTGGGAACCGCCAGACCTCACGGCGTACAACACTGCCATCAGCGCCTGCGCCAAAGTCGGGCGTTGGGTTTGGGCGATTGAACTGCTGCGTGAGATGAAGCAGGGGGCGGTTGCAGCTGATGAGATCACCTTTGGTAGCCTGATCTCTGGCACGAAAAGCCACTGGCGCCTAGCCTTGGAACTTCTCCAGCAAGGGCACAGCAGCCAGGTCCGGCCGAGTCTGGTCTCCATGCATTCTGCCGTAGTCGCTTGCGGAGTGCAGTGGCCCAAAGCTACGTACCTCTTGCAGGAGTCCATGCAGCGGCGGATCGTTCCAGACGCTACGATGCTTGGAGCGGTCATGTCCAGCTTGGAGAAGGGCCAGCACTTGGGCTGACAGTGGATTGGCCTGACCGATTCTGACAGTCTGGTTTGCCATGTTCATGTCCCTGTGCAACCTAAGGAATTTCTGTTTTGCACTTCTTTGTCAAGGGCCGCCACTCTGTGCAGCCTCCCCCCGTCAGTGCTAGGCATTGTTGGATTCCTCACTCAATAAATAATGCCACATTCTGGCTCTAGGTTGCCCCAACTAGCCCAACATCAACTTCCTCTAGTGCCAAAATATCAGCCAGTTTCTGCCCAGCCTTTCATTGCAGAGTTAATTCACAGTGATATGGAGGGCCACTTTTGGCCTTCAGAGCAGCACAACATCTACTGTACTCTTTGCCAATTGAAAGCCTGTCCCGAATGTGTGATTTTTGGTCTGCCTTGCCGTTTCCAATCCTTTTTGTTTGCCTTCCCTGGCTGTGTCTCTGTGTCTCCAAAAAATCAATGTGGGGTCCTAGGGATTTGGACCCCCCCCCATTTTCGTGGTGGTTTCCTTTTGGTTTCCCTTTCCGAACCCAAGGGTTCCCTCAAAGAATCGCCTCCCCGCGGGTCCCCAGGCAGTGGGCGCGTTGCCTGCGGCTCCTGGGGCTCCTGGCCGTGTCGGGCGGCGTCGACCTGGCGGCGCTGAGCTGCGGCCTCAGCGCCTGCGCCAAGGCGCACCGCTGGGAGCAGACGCTGCACCTCCTCAAGGCGCGAGCGGTTGCGAGCGAGCGGTTGCGAGCGGGCGAGGCGTTGGGTGGGGGTGGGGGGGCGCAGGGATTTGGGAGTGCGGAGGCACCCAAAACGAAGCACAACAGACAGGGGGGGAAGGCAATAGAGAAGTGAAGTGGTTGGGGTGTGTGGGTTTGGCCTAAAAAGTCCCAAAGCCCAAGGGTGGTTCACTTAGGGGAACCTCGAAATGGGGTGCCCTTGGGGTTGCCAAAATACCCTGAACAAGGAAGGTACCCTCAACAAACACGAGCACGTTCAAATTGGTTCGGAGTAAGTTAGTTCTTTAGCCCTTTCCCCGATTCATGGACAGCTGGTCTATTCACTACAAAGTTTGGCTTTTGGGAACTTCCGGGTAACCTATCATGAGTGCTTGAATCTGAAGTTCTTCTTCATGGTCCTTAAATTGGATAGAAGTAAACGTGATTCTTGAGCAGCTGGAAGCATGTTTGGACCACGCTGGTGTTTGGGCAGAAATCCCGTCGCGACCCCTGACTCGGAAAAGCACATGTGTACAGGGGCCGACTTTTTTTGGAGTTGGTACGGGTGAGAGGATGGTGGGGGTTGGTGGGGGTTGGTGTTGGGTGTTGAGGAGGGCTAAGGGACGGGCTTGGCGCTTGTGGGCCATGGAGATGGACGAAGGTCCGGGTGTTGATCGCTTGCAGTCAGCCGGGGCTCGAGCGCACCCCCCTTGTCCTGCATGAGCGGTGACGGGCATGAACCTGCCGAAGTCGAAGGCGCTGGGGTTCAAAAAATGCTGGCGGCTACGTGCGAGTGCCATAAACTTTCAACAACGAGTCGGAATGAAACACTGTGAATTGAAACTCATGGTGGATGTGGGGTCCATGAGATGTGACCAAATGGAGGGAGAGCATCCAACAAGCTGCAAGCTTGCAGTACATTTTGGTGAAGTGCCAAGACACAAGAGTGGAGTTGAAGGAAATTGAGGCAACCAGGAAGTTAAGCGAGTAAAGAGTGAACCGTAGTGGCGAAACTGAACAGAATTGCTTGTCCCAAACTGGATGACTTTTGTAAAGCTGCACGCCTGTAGGCAATGCTGGACACGAACACTCAGACTGCACCGAATGTGCAGATGCCGAGCGTCCAGACAAACTTGTTGGTGGTCTGATCCTACGAGGCGATCATTGTGTTCTCATCCGATCTCTCTCTGGTGAGTGGGAGGGCATGCGTTTGCCCTGGGAAGCGGCAGACAGGCAAGAATCCACCGCGGATGCATCCATTCGAGTGGTGTCAGATCTCTGTGAGATCGAGGCCGAGGAGATCCGCGCTTTGGATTTGCCTCCTGTGACTGTGGCAGTCCCTGGCATGCCGATTCTGCTACATGCGCTCTACGCCGTGAACCCGCCACCGGCTGGCTTTGTTCCTGACTCTGAAGATCCAGAAGATGTCTATGACTGGTAGTTTGGCAACATGACGAGAGATATCCAACATAAGGTTGCCATCCAGCCTCCCCCACAACTTAGAAAGCTTCCCCTAAGAATTCAGATGTGTCTAAGGCCGCACCATTTGTTGGCAATGATCAAAACAATAACATGACACTGGGAGCTGCACTTGGTGAAACCGGCAGTTGCTTCGCGTTCAGAGACTTTTTGCAGGGCGAATTGGAGTTCAAATCCCAGACTAAGGTACACCTTCCCCAAGGCCATGGTGGCCTTGGCCCAAGACCCCTACGCCCGAGCGGCCCTGGCGACCATGGCCTGTGCGCTGGCGGCCGGAGCCGCTGGAGGCGTTGCTCTTTTGAGGGCGCACCTTTTTGAGGTGGTTTAAAGGAAAGCCAAAAAGAACAGCACCATTTTGGGGCACATCCAGTTTTTTCAAAGTAAAGCCGGCGGAGCCGGGGGGGGTCGGACGTTGCAACAAAAATAATAACTCTAGTTTGGAGCACGCTTCGTTTCCCCTTCTATGCAGTGGTCTTTCTCTTTCTCTTTTTTCTGCTTTGTTTCTTGTTGGTTCAAAAGCACGCCTAAACACTCCGGGCTGCAGGCTCTCTTGTCTTTCTTCGCTCATTCATTTCATTCCATCTCTGCGCCTGCACGCTGCCCGAAACAGCGCACCGTGCCGGCGTTGTCGCGGCCTGCAGCAGCATGTGGCAGCTCGCTCATGCTCTGAAGCTGGGGCATGCTCTGAAGCCGGGGGATGCAAATGCCTCTTGCCGCCTTCTTGAAGAGGTCTGCACCTGTGGTAGCGCCATCGACGTCTAGCTTCTTTCCAGGCAAGGCTGGAGATGCGCTTCGTCTGCTTCAACGTGAAAGACAACCTGCCAACGCTGAATGTGCGCGTTGCCGCTTTCGTCAAATGTCGCTTGTGGCTTCACGATCACACGTAGCAGCGTTCCACGCTGCAAAGCGCGCAACAGGCAAGCTGTCCTGAATACTCAACACCCAAGAGATGAGCTTTTGTGGACGGGTCGGATCACTCAACTCTACGTTAAATCTATTTATTTATCCACTTGTCATTATATCGTCCTACCTTTCTATCTTGAAGTCTTTCAGTCTACGCAACTATCTCGTTTGTTTAAACAAATCTATCTACGTGCTCCTCTACCAGTCTAGTCAATGTTCTATCTACCTACCTACCTACCTGCCTGCCTGCCTACTTACCTACCTATCTATCATATCTATCCTATCCTATCCTATCCTATGCTATCCTATGCTATCCTATCCTATCCTATCGTATGCTATGCTATGCTATGCTATGCTATGCTATGCTATGCTATCCTATCCTATCCTATCTATCTATCTATCTGTCTATCTATCTTTCTATCTTTCTGTCTATCTGTCTATCTATCTTTCTATCTATCTATCTATCTATCTGTCTATCTTTCTACGCTTCTTATGCTATCTATGCTATGTATGCTATCTATGCTATTTCTGCTATCTATGCTATGCATGCTATCTATGCTATCTATGCTATTTCTGCTATCTATGCTATCTATGCTAGTTTTGCTATCTATGCTAGTTTTGCTATCTATGCTATCTATGCTATCTATGCTATCTATGCTATCTATGCTATCTATGCTATTCTTGCTATGGCCATCTATGCCATCTATGCTATCTATGCTATCTATGCTATCTATGCTAGTTTTGCTATCTATGCTATCTATGTTATCTATGCTATTCTTGCTATGGCCATCTATGCCATCTATGCCATCTATGTAATCTCTGCTATCTCTGCTATCTATGCTATCTATGCTATCTATGCTATCTATGCTATCTATGCTATCTATGCTATCTATGCTATCTATGCTATCTAGTTATCTATCTATCTATCTATTTATCTATCTATCTATCTATCTATCTATCTATCTATCTATCTATCTATCGATTTTGCTATCTATTTATCCATGCATCCATCTATCCATCTATCCATCAATCGATATATCCATCTAGCGATCTATCTATCTATCTATCTACCTATCTACCTATCTGTAATGATTTTTGTGAGTCGTTTTTCTTTCTACCTATTTGCTAGCTAGTGTACTTGGCCACTTGTCCGGTTGGCCGGTGAGCTGGTGAGCCAAGTAGATAGCTAAATCAGCTAGGTTGGTGCCTACTTAGCGTTCCAACTCGTTAAACAACCACAAGTTTTCAAGGTCGACGATCCCCAAGTGCACCGGGGGTCTTGCAAGCAAAGTAAACGTTGATAAAACAAGCCTGGACCCGCCCAAACCGCGAAGAGGGTCGCGCGAGCAAAGTGAACAACGTTTGTGAAAACCACAAGTTTTGAAGGCCGAAGCCCCGACAGTTCGCAGAGGGTTCGTGCCAATGGGCCCCGAGACCCACACACGACCACGCACAGGGCCACACAGTTTCCAGGTATTCAGCTTGTTCATAGCTTTTTCCATAGCTCTTTCATAGCTTTTTCATAGCTTTTTTCATAGCTCTTTCATAGCTTTTTCATGCACAGTGCATCTAGTCTGAAAGATCAGGTGCATCTCAATTAGGGCCAGTACTGCGGGATTTCCTTTGAACCAACAAAGGGGTCCACCAGTTTGAGAAACTCCCCCAGTGGCTTAGTGGCTTTTCTGGTGCCAGTGCTATTGAGCTGCGGTCTCGCGTGACAGCCAGGTATTGTGCCAAAGCAGGGCGGAGTGTTTGGCCAGGCTTGGATTGGGGCTGCCATTTGCCATTTCAGAGAGCGGAGTTGCACGGAGGAGTGGACGGCACCAGCATTTCGACTGTTACCTGGACCAAGTCGGGGCCGCAGAGCAGGAAACAGATGTTTTAGTGGGGTGCCCAGAATCCAAGGCTTGGATTTGGAAGATGCTCACGTGGCTTGGCGCAGAATAGAGGCTCACATGTTTTCCTTCTTGTTCAGCTGCAAATGATGGCCGTTAGCCAAGGCTGAACAAGCGACTGGCAGCCGTAGCTCAAGAGGAGGCTGTATGTATATGTGTGTGTGTGTGTGTCTGAACAGGAAGAACTCCCCTTTGCACCAAGCCGAGGGCGGCAACAGGGTTAGTACTGTAGCAAGCAAGATAGTGGTTGAATGAATGACGGTCTGTTTGCCCACGAATATCAAGATCACCTGCGAGATATCGGAACCTGGAGTTCGCTTTTTTTTGGCAGATGTTGAAACCAATAGGCTTGTGTTCCGCTGCAGCCCAAGTGATTTCCAGGCTTCCTCCAACAGGGCAGCTTTTTGAAGTGCATGCGCTCGGATTTTATGCTGAACTTTTGTGTGCTCATTGCTCCTACAAACTGGGGATGCTTTGCTGACGCAAAGTTCCTGGTCAGGTGATGCCAAGAAAAGGAAGCTGCAGCCGGACGACGGAAGCGCTTAGCCGAAAACTCGCCAGCGCAGAAAAGGTGACTCTTGGGATTGTAGGTTGATCACTTGCTTCGGGACCCACAGATCATTTCATCCTACCTTCTCATGCCAGAAAAGTATCTCCGATTCCGCTTGAAGTCAAGTAAGGCGCATGTTGAAAGAAAAAGGGGCGTAGGGCAAAGGCACTGCCAGTTGCTTTTTCTGTCGTAGAAGAGGAGCATCCTATGGATGCTGGGAATCGTTTATGCAAAGTCAAGCCAGATGTACACAGATTCGTTTTGGCCGTGCACTTCGAACTTCTTGATGGAGACAGAATGCTATAGGCCTGCTAGTCCCTGACATTCTGTGTAACTCTTTGCTAGATAGCACTGTTCCAAGGCTTCCATGTACCGGGCTTTGCTTGTGGAATGCTTGCACGGCAGCTTTACATCGTATGTTCCGGGCAAGTAAATGTGGCCTTGTGGTGCTTGCATGTTCATGCTGATGCACCTGACTTTTGCTGCATTCTGTCCGCCTCTGAAGCTGCCACCCCTGCAACCTCATGTCAATCCACCCTCCAGTGACCTTTGCACGTGACGGCTCACCTCAGCTGCTCTCGCAAATCCCCACCCCTCAAACTCCCAACCTTGAGACCCACAAAGATTTGGCGCCGGATTGATTGAGGGTGAGGAGTTGGAGGACGTATTTGCAGACCAGTCTGGATAACAGAAGCATCTCTGCGCCCTTGAGTCTTTTCTTACTTCTCACGGTGTCGGAAGTTTCAGCGAAGTTTCTTCGCAGTGTTCAGCCTGAAACGTTTATGATGAGTTGAATATTTCATGGCAGGTTCTGGCCATTTGGCGCATACGGCCAAACGCGGCTGAGCCCTCAAGTGTTCGCAGCTGCAAAGTTGCGATGCATGGTGACAAGGTCGTTGCTGGTGCTGCTTTGCCAGCAGTCGCCTCCCAGCCCGATGGTTGAGTCCTGAGCATAAGACACAGTGGAACCCATCTTCTGCCTTGGATGTTGGATTGAACTCTGAGAGGCCGATATCAGCAGATGGCAGAAGTCCTTCTAGTTGCTTACCAGCAAGATGTGAACTCTTTCTTGAAAGCAATGTACCAGCGAGGACAGCATGAATGGGCCTCAAGAGGAACGGATTCACGTGCCCAGCGGTGGGTGGCATCCTTGGATTTCTTTGCAGACTTTGGGTCTGAGCGGGAAGCCGTAGGTTTACTGCAGCACTTGCAAATCTGAGAGACGTCACCCAAACAGGCTGGTGTGTCGTTTTGCAGTGCAGATGTGTTTTTGCTAGCCAGGCTTGCACAATTACCTGGCTGAGGCACTGGGATTTGCTTGGAATTGGCTAGCATCTGGCATTGATTGGCACCTGGATCCTTTCATTTCTCGCATTTCCGGCATCGAGGATCTTGTGAATTTGCGGGACTTGCCTGAGAACCTGGGGCGTGCGACCATGAGCGCCTCAGCGTTCCGCAGACTTCGGTCGTATGAGTAACTGATCAATATTGTCAGCCATATGGGTCACGGACAATATTGTCGGTGGTTTACCGTTGGTTTGGGGATTGCCCCCCCAAAAGAAAAAGAGAAACCATAGAAACAATCAAGAGAAGCAAAAAGGACAACGAAGTCTTCTCAAGTCCTCTGAGGGAACAAGGTTATTGTCCGCTCACATGCAAGGTGATGCCTTGAACGACGCCTTCATTCGTGCAGCCTTGAAGACGGCATTTGGACACAGGCGGGGCGCCACGCCTGCCGCCTTCACCATGGCTGTGGGCGTGTCGCAGACCTCAAGGTCCTGAAGACACCAAGTACCGAGTCATCTACTTTTGGACTTGTCCATCGTCCGTTACTTTTTTAGATCTACCACGCGGCTTCGAGTAGAATAGGCATGTTGTGAAGCAGCTGAATCTCTGAATTGGCCTCTGGCGCCAAGGGCTGGCAGTTTGTAAAGCTGACAACTTTGTGGGCCTCAGGATGATAGCCGGCAACGCCGTTCAGAGGGGACAACATACAGTGAACCAAGGGCAACGGCAGCCGGCAGCTATGGCTGGAAAAGAAGCAGGTGTAATACGACATGCCATGGATCACTGTCCCACTGTGAACTTGCATTGCCACGCATAAAAAGTAGCATACAAAGGGATATTCTGGCTTGAGTAAGATGGCAGTTTTTCGGATTCGGGAAGCCACCTGTGGCACTCCAAGGACGAAATGATGTTCTTTCAGGCTGGGGTTGTCTTTTTCTGAAGCCACCTGGTTTGTGGTTGCTTCAAAGGAAAACCAAAGGACAACCACCATTTTTGGCTTTCCCTATTTTAAAAGACACCCGGCTGGCGGGCAAGTTGGGGCAAAGGTTTTGCTGGTGCGCCGTTCTTGGTACGCTGCAAGCTTGCCGCAGAGATGCCGCGCCTGAGTTTCGCGAGCTCGAGCGCAATCACCCAGCTAGCATCAGAAAGGGCGCACTGGAAAGGGAAGGCGATCGAATTCGCCAGAGACCAGTTAGCTTGCAAACGCGCTGGTAGGGACGCGGAAACAATCGGAAAACACTGGGACTGGACCTTCGGGCGATGCCCAGATGTCATGTTCCCAGCTTGGTGCCCACCTGGCTCATCCAGCTTTGTGCGCCATGCTAAAGAAACGCAGGACAAAGAAGCTGCTTGATTCTTATTTGGGAAAACATGGCCCTTGCTGAACTTTCTGCCGAGTGGCAACGGAGGTTGGCAATGGCCCAAACCTTGACAGGCCGGCATGCCAATTGGTGCAGAGCAGCGTGCAGGCAAGGGTTTCTGATGCACCAAGGTCTTTGTCTATGGAAGGAGTCATTTCCAAAAAGGCCACACCAAAAGCAAGAGGTCAGGCACCCCTCAAATAGTGGTTTGGGTTGGTGGCTTGCGGATTTGAATGCTGGTTCTAGAGGATCAGTGGAAAAACCACCCCTGACCAAACCGGGCTCCAAAACCACCAAACTATTTTAGTGGGGATTGGGATGTTCACTGGGGGTACGGGATTGTGACCCATGGCCACATGTTCCCAGGGCTTGGCGGAGCAGCTCGGTCTTGCGCCTCGGAAGCAGCCGAGGTCGTGCTGAGTTGTCTGGTAAAGTGGTGGGGAAGGGAAGCTTCCTTACATTGCAGCGGGGAGAATGCGGGGGGATGGCCTTCTTTGAAGACATGGTGTGATATTGTGCGGTTTCCATGCACCCAAGAGATTTTAAGGCGCGAATGGTAAGAAGGGCTGGCCAGGTGAGCGGCTCTCGGCAGCTGGAACATGCGCGAGCGGCTAGCAGCGAGCAACGCGAGCGGAAAAGCGGCTTTTTCCAGGAGTCACCGGGTCACCGAGCCGGCCGGCCAATGTGGGTGTGACTCAAAAAAAGGTACCCAACATGGCATCTAGGAAAATTGGAAACAAAGACCAAAACATGCGTCACCCTTGCTCTTGTATTTTGAGCCATACCCATGTGGGTGTGTCTTGTTTTTGGGAGCGTTTTGGCTCGTTCTTTTTGGGGAAGCTGTGGGACGCCAGTGCAGGCCTCAGCCTGTGTATGGCGTACCCGGGGAGGCGAGAGACCTGCGGTTCGCCAGACCGATCTCGGAATGGGTGGCTCGTCTTTTTAAAGCTTGGACCCCCAAAATGGGCGGGGTTTTCCCTTTGCTTTCCCAGCAGAACAAAACCAACCAAACAGGGGTACCCTCAAAAAAGCCAAACAGAAGTACCCTCAAAAAAGACAGCCCGAATCCGAATGCAGTTCATCTCAGTCGACCTGCAAAGCTTCGGAAGGCAGACTTGGTGAAGGACATCTGTGATATTTTAGAACTATGTCCACTAGAGGATCCTGGCTCAGTCAGTCGTACTGAACACCCATGCCTTTCAAGTCAACGGTTTAGCCGGCCAAGTGCGGCCATGACTTTGCAGTTTTGAAGGTCAACAGCTTGTCATCCAAGTTTGCCGTGGTTTTCAACGAGGCTCCTCCAATCACTTGACAAGGCCGCTCTGAAAGTCTCGCGGCGCAGGTGGTCCGAAATCATGAGGAAACGCCTTTTCTGCCCGACAAGCGGAACGACGGGAGCTTCAAGAAGTCTTTGCCTCAACTGGGACATGTTGAGTCAGAGACCCTCATCCCCAGAATTCGATGCTCAAACTGATGTTGAGGTGGTTGCTGGCATGCGGATTCCAGGTGCCCTTCCAACTGGTCAACTCTTGGCATCTTCTCTGCGCAGGTCAGTCCTCTGTTTGAGAGAAACAAGTCACTGGTCTACTTACCAATGTCCGATCCTTAGGGCTTGGGGTGCTGCCACTGATCAAGTCGGCACCCCGTTGCAGCCTTCAGGCCAGCAAAGTCTGGCAAAGCCATGCAGCTGGAGGACAGATCGCCGCAATCCCAAGCATCAAGCAGTGTATGGTCCGGAGGGGTCACTGGCATAATTTTCCACAAAAGCTGGAGGACCCTGCCTGTGTTCGGTAACCACACATTTTGACCATGTGGGTGATGTGATCTTAGCGATCCATGTGGCTTGTTTCCCGGGAGGAATAGAGAGTTTGCCACAGACATGCAAGCTAGCTTAATTACCGCGCAGGCGCAGGTTGCAGAGGCAATTCAGTCCATGAACAGGCGCGAGGATCAGCCTGTCAGAGAACTATGAGCAAGGAAGACGGAAACTAACAGCAGAGATCAGAGTGGCTGATGGCGGCGATCCAATCAGAAGTGTATGTTGCAATGCAAACCTGGAACTAGAACATGGCGAGAATCAGCGAGTTGGGAGACCCAATTGTTTGTGGGAGGAGGCGAGGGCAAGTCAGCGCTAGAGGTTGTTAGAGTTGGTGGTTGTGAATTGGTGTGGCAAGGAAATACACTATTACGTCACAAGCGAAGCGCTCTTCACAATGCCGGACAAGCGCCTTTCGAAAGGATCAGCGAGCATGTCTCGCGCTATTCAGCCTGTTAATTCTTTACATGGTTCCGCGTAGACCATTTTTATACCAGGTTGTAATTATGATTATGATTCAAATGCGGTGGCGCCGAGATTGTTCGGCCCAACACTCCAGGAAGGCATGTTTTTGTTTTGTTTGCATTGGCTGAGCGTGAGGAGCGCCGAACAGTCTTCCGAGGAAAGCATCGAGGCGGCCTTGTGCATATGGGGGGGGAATAGGGGATCTCCAAAATGATGGGTTTCCTTTATTACTTCTTTCAACGGGCCCAAAAAGGCCAAGAAAAACACCCGTCTTGGATGCATAGCAACAGTGACACTTTCACCATCCAACTACTTTTAAGAGGATGACATATGCTACGTATCAAGCTATCAGTTGCAATATAGATTCGCCAACATCCAAATGGGAGGACCTCGCTCCTCACTATGCTGTATGTTCATGTACATGATATGATCGTGTAATTATGTGCCGGCAGACTTATACATACATTTGATGTTTGTGCATGTACGTTCAGAGGCGCCCGTATCTGTACCCATCTGGCCATTTGAAGGCCACATTGTGCAGCCGGCAGCAGCCCGATCTCCAAGGGAAGAGGCAGACTTTTGCCTTGCTTGGTCGACCGTTCAGACACCGATGACCATGTGGTCCTTGTCAGAGTCAAAGGCATCATGTCCCATCACTGACTCCATGACTGATGGATCGGTTTCAAGGAGGTGTATTTCGTGGGGCCAGGAATGCCCATACCGGCGATGGCCCTGCAAAAGTAGGCCCGGGGATGGTCCTAGGTTCTGTGAATTGGTGAATCGGGCTGCAGTGTGGGTGACTGCACTTGGACTGACAGGTGGGAGGTGAAGAGGAATGAACCGCGTCACACTGAAAACATGCTGATGACAGCGGCTTGCTGGTTTGCAGCGCGATTCTCATGATGTGAGATGGCTTCAAAAGCTCTGAAGATGCGAACCCAGGCCTCCAACATTGCCAACGACCGATCTTTAGTACGCCCATCTTGACTTCACCAAAATGGCCTTTGGTTATGCAACAAGTGTGTCAGCCAAGCCTTTGCCAGGCGTGCTTGAGTTTGGATCAAGCCCCGTCGTCCTAATCTCGTAGCTTCTTTCGCTGATCGTCACCGGCTTCTGCCACCTGAGGTTGGGCGAGGCGGAAGAGGAAGCGGCCGAACAAGAGGAACAGGTGCAAAAGGTAGAACAAGAGCGAGTGGAGCAAGCACAACAAGGGGAGGAAGAGGAACACGAGGAATACGAAGAACCCGAGGAATACGAGGAGTACGAAGAATACGATGAATTAGAGGAAGATGAGGAACAAGAGGAAGCAGAGGAGGCAGAACAAGGAGGTGACGACCCAGGAAAGGAGGTTCAAGAAGGACAAAGTTCTGGTGAGGCCTGCCATGCCTTTGCTAGTTGAGAGTTGCTCTCGCGCCAGTCTCGTTTGTGTTCATAAGACTCATGCATTGTTTCAGGAAGATGTGGACGGCAATGATCCGGCTTGGATTGAGGAGCGAAGCAGTTTTGTTTGAGCTTGATGGTTCGAAGTGGGGTCAGGTCAGCGTGATGCAGGAGAACGAGGACACAGAGCTTGCCATGGCACATGCACGACGTTGGTCGACAGGACACGGAGCCAGATGACTTCGTCATGATAGCCATCGATAGCTCATGGAATGCCCTTCCGGCGATATTGCCTAAGCAGACTGGATAGGTAGTTGCCATGCACAGGCCCATCCAGAATTGGCAAGACACCAGAGTCTGCATTTGCCGGGCTTCGAATGCGCAGGGCAGACTCTGGCCCAAGCTGCAAAGAACAGCAATGCCAACACAGGCAAACTGATCTTGCAGACGTGTTCAAGACTGGACGTCCACTTTTCCTGCGGAATGTCTAAAAGCCAAGTTTCGCGCGACCGCTCAATGCTCGAGTCACTGCTGGTATGAGACAAAGTAAGGATTCCTTTGAGGAGGTGGACCTAGTCCACACAACATGCCTCCAGGAGGGATAGAGCAATGAACTTCCCAGTGCCGTGGAGATGCCTCCTTCCTCACGAGGCAAGCAAACAGGCGTGCATGGATTTGTCAACTCCGCAAGCTAAGGCGGTTGACTTTGTCACCTACAACAACAATGAGATCCTGACCCAGCTGCCTGGGTCTCTGAGTCTGCCTTGCGAAGCTAAAACACCAGATCCCATGCTATCAGGTCCAACAGCACCGGCGCCATGATTGACGTTTCTGGTGATCGGGACACACCCAAGCGCCTGAGTGATCGTATCATAACAATCAGTGGGCAGGCAGGGGGCTTGATGTGTCTACATCTCCTTCAGCTCTATCAGTCGCAGGCAGACCAGAAGGAGCGCGCTTGTCTAGGAATCGTGCAGTGCTCAGAAAGAATGATTCATGACTTGCATGCCTGTGGCTTGCTACCTGACATTAAAGCGACATGAACGTGTGTTGCATCTCACGGCCAGAAGACGCAAGCTGCAGCAGTTTTGTTCGAGCCGGCAAAGGAATTTGCCAAGCTAGTGCTCCGGGTTTGTGCACATGTACACAGAATCTGCCAGCAAAGCTCTGATAAAGCAGCGAAAGGATGTGATCATGCCCAGCCGCGGCAAAGACGTGATGCTGGGCTATGCGTCTGCCATCACCGGTACGGGGATCACTTGCTACATCGCGCTTCATGGCTTGTGTCTGCTCCCTTGCTGGTTGGGAATCCTGAAGGGGAAGAAGGTGGGGGTGTGTTTTTTGGAGGGTGCCTCCCCTTTCAGGCTGGTTTAAATGGCCCCCCCCCAAAAAAAAGAGAGGCGAACACCATTTGGGGGCTTTGACACATAGCCAGGTGAACCGCTCCTCCGAAGAGGGCGGCTCACTGACGGCCATCAAGGCCTTGAGCTCTCGCTCCCAAGCAGCGCTGCTGGGCTTTGGCCCGGATGCTGTGGCACCGCGCCTGATGAGTGAGCTCTCACTGCTGGGGCCCGGCAGATGGGGCAGCACTGCCTGGACGCGGGCCTATCTTTTCCTGGCCCGAGTGAATTTTAGGGTGACCAGGCGCAGTTTGGCGGACCAGATGGCCCAGAAGAGCGCGATGCGCTTTGGCGAGATTGCTTATTTGCATGCAAGAACTTGCTGGTTGGATGACGTCGCGACCACCTTTTTGCGAGAGAACGCGGGAGTGCCATGCAATCTGGTAGTTTTGGGTGCTGGCTTTGACACGCGGTGCTTTCGTTTGTCGCTGCCGGAGCAAGTGCAATGCTTTGAAGTAGATGCAAGAGGCACGCAAATGCAGAAGAAGCTGGTTCTGCAGAAGGCCAAGCTCGATGATGCGCACGTCACGTTTGTGGAGGTAGATTTTGCAGTAGATTCCTGGTTTGACAAGCTTCGGGAGCGAGGCTATAATGACAGCTTGCCAACTTGCTTTCTTTGGGAGGGTGTGATGATGTACTTACCCAGGGAGGTAGCGGAGTCAACCTTCAAACATGTTGCGAGCTGCGGCAAAGGCTCTATCATTGCCTTTGATTATTTGGGCCCATGGTCGAACTCACCAGAAGTGCTGAAACTCACATCCAAGTTTCGGGAGCCATTCCAGTCATACATGAAGGATGATGATGACTTGAGTGATCTTGTAACTGGTGCACAGTTGCGCTTGCTGGAACACCTGAAGAAAGACGAGCTGGTGGACAGATATTTACCTACTCATGCTGACGGCCGCCCAATCGGCTATTTGGATGACTTTGGCGGCTTTGCCTTGGCAGGTTGTTTTGAAGCGATGGAAGCTGTATAGACTGGCAACTGCAAAGATTTGGGTGTGTCTTTCTCTAGGGACCCTCGAAATTCGAAGTGGTGGTTTTACTCGTGCTTTCCCTTTGAAACAGAACAACAAGGGATACCCTCAAAAGAGACACCCATTTGAGACTGGCTGGATACCTCTCTGATCAGGTCGCAGAGCATGGAACTTCGCCATTTGTCGCAGGGCATGGAACTTCCCGATCTCCGAGTTGCCCCAAAAAGAATTGCCACCGCCGCCGACAAAAAGTCTGTGCGTGCAGGCGTGCAGAGGCGTGCCGCCATGAGACCTGTGAACTCCCGAGGTGGAGAAGCTGAGAAAGCTACAGGACTGCCACGTTGGCTCAAGCTGTGTCCGCGTAGGGAGGAACGTTTTTTTTTTGTTTTGTTTTTTGTGTGTCGAGGCAATCAAAGCTTTGTGATACCTTTAACGCTACACGTGATATCATTCTAAGTTCTATACTTTGCAGTACACGGGGCAGTGCGAAGACCATTTTGAAAACTGTGGCTTGGGGCTTAGCAAATCCACGAGCAAGTATCTAAAATCAGGTAAACAATGAAATGAGAATAAGCACTGAACCAATATTTGTTACGACTATAATATACTCTGCGACAAAATCTCCGGTGCGCTACAACCTCAGTTCGCGTGTTTCATGATGTTTCGCGCCATGTCGCTGTGCTTTAGGATACACTGACAGCAAAGAGATGCTTCTTGCGCTGCCAGGATTTGCTGGACAGTGAGATTGGGTTCTTTGTCATAATAGTGCCAGCGACCGCAATCCCAGTCATTGCCAGGGCCTTAGGAAATGCAGAGCTTGAAAGTGCATGGCATTGGTCTATCTCGAGCTTTGCGCAAGGTGGGAATCAAGGGTGCAACTATTGCAGAGGTGCCGCTGTCATGGTGAAGCTGCTCTAAACTCTTGGCTGATTGCAGAGGTTCTTGCAGGGACCGGGGTTGAGATTAGCATTGGCAAAGAAAACGCTGGGTGCTTAGAAGTGGATGTCATTCCTCCAGGTTTTACAAGAGGAATCGCTGACATTGCGGGCTTAGCGATGCGCTTCGGAGTTCATGGTTCAGTGACATGTCGGCTTAGGTCATGGGTATGCCAGACACGCCAATAGGCGGGTCCAATGACGGAACCCTGAGTGAACCGAAGGCAAGCGAGATACCAAAGAGTCTTCACAGCGACCGCAGTTGCTGGACATATTTGTGTACTGCATGGAAGCAGACGCGTGCTGAAGTCATGGCAAGCCTCAGCACAAGCGAGTATAGCGAGTCAAAATCATGAGCCGGCTAGAACTGTATGGATCTTTTGGATTGGTGCTTTGACTTTCGGGGCGTCAATTGCTGTTTGCCTTCTGCAACAAGAAATCAAGCAGGTGAAGGGGTGATGTGGCCCTGTCTTTTTTTAAAGGGAAGCCAAAGGAAAAACCGAAGCCAAAATGGGGGTCCCCTATTTTGAGGCACACCCATGTAGACATTGAACCAGACACGCACTGATCTTGCCACAGGCCTGGAGGGAACTGCAGCGCAGGCCAGACACGCCAAAAGGAGGGCTCGTTGAGTATATGGCTGTGGGTCAAAGCCAATAATACCATTTTAGGGTAGGTGCACCACTCATTTTAGTCTATTTTATTGGGGATTGGGATGTTCACTGGGGGTACGGGATTTTGACCCATGGCCATATGTCGCATGAGGTGACTCTCGCCGTGGGCAACATCCACAAAGTGATCCAGGAGAAGACTCCCACAAGCTGCCCTGAAGCGTTTTTCTCCTGGCTGGGGCAAACGTTTCCTGTGGCTGTGTGAGGACATGGCCGATCGGGGAAGACTGCTGCCAGCGGACTTCAAGTACAGGCCCGAAAAAGTGGAGCCCTTATCTGAATCCAATCCTGATGCTGAAGACTTCATTTGGGGGTGAACCCTGCGACGCTGGGGAAGTTGGGGCATCAACCCATCTCAGCTTTGCCGAGATCCATGCCTTTGATGTTGAGCCCAGAGCTCCTATTGATTGTGCTGCAATAGGCTTAGGATTTGGGATGGATGACCTACATGGCCATGACCTTCATTGGAGAACACCCATACAGTTTGTGGACATTCATAAATGGTCCACCAAAGGGTCCATTTGTGATGAAGCATCACACCCACCTGTTCTCACATGTTCGAGCGATCAGGTTTAAAGACTCGACTGGCATGCGCGACCATGCGATTCGGACTGCTTTGAGGCTGCTGCGCAGCTGGCAGCTGGCGCTGGGGCGTATTTGCCTGAAGTCAGCTTGCCGCCGAAGCCTCGGAGCGAGGCTTTGGTTGCGTGGGCTTTTCTCCAAGGCAGCATCCAAGATGTGTGCCTTTCATTGGTTTCCCGTTGAACTTACCCCAAAAGGTACCCCTAAAAGCAGACGCCACCGGCTTGCACGATGTGATTCCTGGAGCCTTGAACTGCCAATGAGCCAACCAGACGTCCATGCGAGACAAGTCAAGGCCGGCAGACCATGACATCTTCTATGGCATGGACCCCACGCAAAACTTCCGCACCAAGGCACGTTGCGCAAGCCGAAGCCGCGTTTTCCATGGTGAAAGCGGTTGCCCAGGCCAAGATTGTGGTGGACACGGGCCTGGCAGGCGCTACACAGATTGTGTGCATGGAGAGATCAGTCCTCAGGTCAACTCGGTATTTGTTAAGATAGGAAGCCCCTGAATGATGGTTTTCCTTCTGGTTTCCCTTTACACCGACCTCAGAAGGGTGCCCTCAAACAAGACACACCCCGACTTTTCAAGAGCTCGTAGACCGCCGCGGGGACCAAGCCTTTGGGCTTCAGATTTTCCTGTGAGCGAAGCCATGGAGATAAAGAAGGCTGATGGAGTGTACCGGACTCCGATTTTGCAAAATCGCATCCCGGAGCCCGAGCTTCCCACATCTCAGGACACCAGTGCGCTAGCATCTGCACATTGGGATGGGCGCTTGTGCTGCCGGCTCGCCATTGACATAGGTGGGAGCGACCAACGCTTGGGGGTAGGGTCACAGATATGATTGGGCGTGACGTAAAATAGGGGACGCCCCAAAATGGCGGTTTTCCTTTTGGTGTTCCTTTAAAACCAGTCAAACAGGGTACCCTCCAAAAGACAAACCCTCGCCTTTGGTTTCTGTTGAGTGGCTACCTGCGACAAACCACTCGCTGTTAGGTCCCTGTGAGGTGGCACCTTCACGGACGCGGTGCTGGAGGATGGGGAGGAAGTGGTCCAGAGATTTCCGGTGAAGGTCCTCACCACGGCCCTGGCTCCGGCGAAGGGCCTGGTGGCGGCTGCTCTGAAGGCCCTCGAAGCCGGACACCGGGAAGCGCGGCAGGTGAGACTGGTGCTGCACGGCACGACCCTGGCAACCAATGCTCTGCTTGAGACTCGGCCGTTGAATCCTCAGACTTTGAAAGGCAAACTTTTGGGGGAGGAATATTTTGACCACGGCAAACAGTTAAACTCATGCTACTGACCAATGGCATGTGGGAAGCAAACATACTTTTTTGCAGAACGTTAAGTCACCAAGGAGAGAAAGGGCGCCAGAGCCGCTCTGATCACCACCCGAGGCTTTCGGGACTTGTTGGAGATGGGAAGGGGCGGGCTGCATGATAGATACAACCTGGAGGCTCGATGCACTCCACCGCTGATTCCAAGGTGGGTGGGTCTTTTTTGCGAGGGTACCCTTTTGGGGATGGTTTCAGAAAGGGAAGCAAAAGAAAAACCACCAATTTTGATGGGTCCCCTATTTTGAGACAGCCCCAGGTCTCTTTGCTTTGAAGTGGCCCAGCGAACCCTGCCGGATGGATCTGAACTGGAGCCAGTGGATGAGGCCGAAGTGGAAGCCCTGGCTGACAGACTCAGGGCTGAACGTGTTGAGAGCATATCGGTGTGCTTTCTTCACAGCTACGCAAACGATGCTCATGAAGAAAGAGTTGTTGCCATTCTTAGGCCATTGCTTCCAGGCGTTTATTTTTGCACATCCAGCGGCGTCAGCCCTGAAATTCGGGAGTTTGAGCGCTTCAGCACAGCAGCAGCCAACGCCTACGTCCAGCCTTTGATGTCGTCTTACTTGAAGGAAGCTCAGAAAGTGCTGATTGAGAACGGGTTCGCGTGCCCCCTGTTGCTTATGACATCTGGTGGTGGACTAATGGATGCAGACACGGCCGCCATGTTTCCAGTTCGCTTAATCGAGTCTGGTCCAGCCGGCGGCGCGGTCTTGGCGGAGAATGTGGCAAGGGAGGCCCAGGCTGAGGCGGTTCTTTCGCTGGACATGGGGGGCACCACGGCAAAGCTATGCGCAATCTCCAGAGGAAGAGCAGGCGTGACTCGAAAGTTTGAAGTGGACCGCGCAGATCTTTTCAAGAAGAACTCTGGTCTTCCGGTGCAGATTCCATGCATTGATTTGGTGGAAATTAGTGGTGGGGGCGGCAGCATCGCATCTATCAGCGCGGTGGGAAATGTGAAAGTGGGGCCGCAGTCGGCTGGATCAAACCCTGGCCCCGCGTGCTATGACCGGGGCGGCACACTTCCAACGGTTGCCTGGCCTGCAAATGATGGGGCGGGTTCGCAGTGCTTGGCTGTGCATGTGTTGGCTTAGGAGTGGAACACCTGCGTTGAAGCAAGCCAAGCGAGAGAGGGAGGGAGAGAGAAGCCCCATTTGCAACAACAAGAGCTGCAGCGACGACAAACAAACAGCTCTATCAACGCAGCAGACTACTGCCATGCTGCTTTGTAGTTGCAAATGCTGGAAGGGCACATATTTGGGTTGCAAAGTTTCTCCGGGGATCGAAATCCAGCATTTGCGCTATACGACAAGCCAAGTTCTCATTGTGACGCCTGGCTAGTAGCCTGTAAGACAACCGGCTGGTGGGGTGGTTAGTGTGATGGTGTGGGGACGCGACAAGAGCAGGAAGTCTCTTCCAGCACTTCACATTCAATTCAAGCACTGCAAAGGAAGAAAAGTTGCCACTCCGTGTCAAGGAGGCGCTCGGTGCGGCCTAGCTCGTAAAATTGCGAGATTTCGCCAACACGACATGGTGTGTGTGTGTGTGCGCGCGTGTGTGTGTGTGTGTGTGGGTGCGTGGGTGCGTGCGTGCGTGCGTGCGTGCGTGCGTGCCTGCGTGCGTGCGTGCGTGGGTGCGTGGGTGGGTGGGTGGGTGGGTGGGTGGGTGGGTGTGGGTGTGTGTGTGGGTGCGTGAGTGTGTGTGTGTGTGTGTGTGTGTGTGTGTGCGCGTGCGTGCGTGCGTGCGTGCGTGCGTGCGTGCGTGCGTGCGTGCGTGCCTGCGTGCCTGCGTGCCTGCGTGCGTGCGTGGATGGGTGTGTGTGTGTGTGTGTGTGTTGTGTTGTGTTTTGTTTTGTTTTGTTTTGTTTGTTTGTTTGTTTGTTTGTTTTAGGACCCCCCCCCCCCCGCAAAAAACAAAGGCAAAGAGGGTGGGTTTTCCTTTCGGGTTTCTTGAAAGCCACAAAACACTGGGGTACCCTCAAAGACAGACACCCCCACATTCCAGAGAGACCAAAGGCCAATCTACTGCCTGCTCCGCCGCCTCCCGCGCGAGGTCACGGACGCCGACCTGGTCCTGGGCCGCTTGGAGCCAGGCTCCTTGGCGAAGGGCGAGGTGAAGCTGAAGCCGTGCAGAGCGAGAGCTGCTCTGCAAGGCTTGGCCCAGTCTCTGGAGGCTTGGGTTCGCCACACTGATCCAATGGGATGAAGCAGTAGTTGTGTTTGGCGTAAGGCCCGAACATGCACATTTGCCATTGCCCCGAAGTGTTCTTGCTTTACCCGAACATGCACGATTCATGAACGAAATGGGACTTGGCCGACCACGAATCTTCCAGGTCTCAGTGGAAGAGGCCGCTCAATGTGTGGCAGAAGGTGTGGAAGATTCGTTGGCAGCTGCAGCGCAGGCGGTGGCTTTGGAGCACGGCTTAGACCTGCCGCGCAGCGTCTTGGTGGCATTCGGAGGCGCCGCGCCCTTGAGGGCTGCCCACTTGGCCGAGCGCCTGGGCATCCGAAGCGTGGTGATCCCTCCGGACGCTAGCGTGGGCAGCGCCATTGGCTTCTTCTCCGCGCCTTTGGCCTTCGAAGCTCTCAAAAGCTGTCGTATGCCATTGAGCTGCTTCGACCCCGCCAAGGCTGGGAAAAGACGCGCGATTCTTCGGGGAGCCCAAATGGTGGGGTTCTTGGTGTGTTTTCCTTGAAACATGGGAATTGGTGCTCGTGTTCGGACCGCCCTTTGCATGAACAGGAGATATCCTGGCGAAACCACGCCCAAACTTCAACCATTTCCCTCAACTTGCTGGTGCGATAGGCAGGGAAATGGGAATGAACCCTATAAACCATCCAACAGGTGGTTTCCTGGGAATTTAAATGGGTCCACTCCATGTCTCATTCCCTATCGCAGCAAGTCCATGGACCCAGGTCAACGCGGTCTTTCGCCAGCTCTGGCACAAGACGGTGTCGGTGGTGGCTGCAGGTGCTGCCCGCTGGAAGCCGGGGCGCCCCCCCAAGGAGCGGCGCCGGGCCTATGCCCGGTACGTGGCGTGGCTTTCTCACGGGGACCCGCAAAAATGACGGTGTCCTTTTGGGTTTCGGGGGGTCGGATCTTGAAACTTGAAACTTTTTGGGAAGCGATGGATTTTTCCTACTCAACAGCAGCAACTCTTCTTTTTCGAGGGGTATTGAGCAATCCAGGTGGGGCAGGGCCATGAAATTGCTATCGGCTTGCCCAACCGGGACTTGGAGTCGAATGACCCAGAGATGCTCAAGCAAGAGTTCGAAACAGAATATGCACGGCTTGGCTTCATTTGTTTGAATGAGGAGATTGAATTCCGTGCGTTTGCTTTGGAGGTGGTTGCTGATGCTGACCCTCTGGCATGGCCACAAGAGCGATATAGAGCGAAGAGCAAGCCTGCAGAAACGTCGATGCTGTCTCATGCTGAGCACGAAGCATTGGCACAGCCAAGTGGGAAGAGGCCTGCACACAATGATCAGTCGGAAGAAGCCTGGCATTTCACCTACGAACGCATGAACCTGCGAGTTGGCGAGCTTGTGCGCGGCCCAGCATCCATCACTGAGCCCTACACTACCACAAGCGTAACAGACTCCTTCAACTGTTGGCTGCTCAGCAATGGCTTTCTGCAACTGCAGGCTCGCGCGAACGTTGCCGAAAGAACGACTCGGCAGAATGGCCTTTGGTTGGGAGTACAGGGGCCGTGTATTGAAAACCGCTTGGCTTGGGCACGACTACTGGCAATCATGGAAGACCAGGCACACTTTGTGCTCAGGAGCGCATTTTGCCCCCTCATTCGCGAATCGGGAGCGGTGCTGTGTGGGGCCTTGAGCGTGTCGGGGCAGTTGATTGCACAAAGCGAGCTGTCTTGCCCCAGCTTGACAGGCTCATTGCTGCACGCAGCAACCGGTCACCTGCAAGAACTTCAAAGTTTGGCTCCTGATCACTGTTTTGTGAACGTCAATCCTGGCGCCTGCAGAAGCCAAGCTGACATCATGGTGGTGTCTCCGGTTCACAGTGAGGGACGCCTCATGGCCTACGTCGCCGCAGTGGCGCGAACCACCCACCTGCCGAGCCGCGCTGCGACCATCAGCCGCGGTGCGATATCCCAACTGGGCGAAGCTGCGCGGGACATCGCTGCTCTCGTTGCCTCCTGCGACTTGGCCAGGCGCCGGCTTCTGGCACTCCTGGCAGAGAAGCACCTGACAGTCCAAAGCTTCAGCGAGTACATCCTGAAAGAGTCGCAGCAGGCGCTTCTCAAAAATATGCAGGGACTGCAAGGCAAGGACTACAAATCCAGCCGGAACATCAAGATCCGCGAAGGCTTGACGTATGAAGTAAAGCTCACATCCTGCATCCGCCTATGTGATACGCATCGCCTGAGTATCTGCTTGTCTGCCGACGGGCAGAGCTCAAAAGCACCTACAAGAAAGCTAACACGTCCCAGGGGATCGCCTGCTTACGTGGCGACATCCTTTGCCAGGTTTGCCTGCATGGCAATCCTGGGGAGAGATGTTCCTGTCAACAGCGGATCATGGGACACATTATGCGTTGAGGTTGAGACTGGCTCCCTTCTGGATGCAGCACCAGCGGATGCTGCATCTGATCCGGCGCAGCTCGCATATTTTTTGCCGGACTTGATTTTTGATTGTTTGGCAGTCCCACTGCAAGAGCGGATCCCGGCAGAGAGTTCCGCATGCTCACCTGGGGTTCAGTGGAGATCTGACGACCTCCAGTCCCAGATGATCCTCAACCAAGGCGGAGGTATGGGTGCTCATATGACCAAAGATGGGACTTCTACATTGTTCCCGAGCGGCATTCAATCCATTCCCGTGGAGATTGCTGAGATGGCTGGTGCCGTGCTGTTTAAGTGCAAGGAGCTCATTTCGGACTCGGCTGGAGCGGGTCAAAGTCGCGGGGGCATGGGTGTACGCTGGCAGCTTGAAGCGAGGCAGGCCATGGTGGCTGAAGTGACTGCCTGCCGTGATGGCCCGGTGGGCAGGCAAGGGGGAGGCAACGGCACGCCATCGGCCTTGCAACTCAAGCGCAAAGGGGATGGATTGGAAAGCGACATGAGCTATGCCATGAACCCTGGGGATGTGCTGCAGCTGGAAACCGCCGGCGGGGGCGGATTTGGACCTCCAGTGAAGCGTCGCCGTGAAGCTGTTCTGCATGACGTGCGAGAAGGCTACATCTCTAAGGCCAGGGCTATTAGCGATTATGGCCTCTCCAACTCGGATCTAGAGAAGCAAAGTGACTTGCAGAACGAGTGAAGCTTCAGCAGAACTTGGTGTCAATGACTGATCGGGCAACCAAAATGCTGAGTGCATTGCACCAGTGACATTGCGTGGAGGTCGGGGTTCATGACGAGATGTGGTGAAGAACATTGCAGCTGAACCATACCTTCTTATTCAGAATCATGCCCAATCCAGCATGACGTTGTTCATGGAAGATATGCTCAGAACATGATGCTGGCTGGATTGCTTCAATGCATCTCAGCCACTGCAGGCTTCACCCAAATTGCAAAATGTGCGCTTTGCAGTTACTCAGAATGCATGCCAACTTGAGCTTCATGTACCCAACATTCCCGAATTCGGCGCAGGATGGCTGATTGGAAAGGGTGGGCGCACCATCCGAGAGATGCAGGAAAACAGCGGGGCATTCCTGCACGTCATCCGCGAGGTGCCCCGTTGATGCGGAAATGTTGTTTGCATCTATGCATGGCTTAGGATGAACCAACTCCGCTGTTGCAGCCGGGTGAGCGGTTGATCGAGATTTGCGGTGGCTGCCTGAGCTGTCACAATAAAACTGAGTCTGGTCAGACGTGAGACGACCACCAAGGCCGCCTGGAGCGCAAGCTTGAAGGAATCCAGGCCTGAGTGCGTGCTTGGTCTGTGCGTGGAAGTTTCGTCTGGAACATATGGGTGTGTCTTGTTTTCAGGGACCCTTCGGGCGGGTGCTTTGAATAGGAAACGGAGAGGCACCGCTATATGGGGTTGAGACAAACCCACGTTGTGACACTATGGAACGTCGTTGTTCTCTTCCACGCATACGGCAAGCAGGGCCTTGAGCGACCTGGGAGGTTGTTATGCGCACTGCAGACAGCATGCCTGGCAACGGCCCGAGAGAGACCCGCATCATCGTGCCAGAGGCTCTGGACTCAGCGCTGTGTGAGCATCGACATTTCGCCATGGGAGGTCCTGGGTGACCCACGCATCATGGACCAGGCCAGGGAGCGCGCCTCTGTGAGTCCTTGCTTTTGTGTACCAGGTAGCCTCAGCCTACAGCGGCTGCGTTGTGGAGAGGATGCCGGGTCCCGCCATTGATGTGCTGGGCTTAGCGCTTGGAAGCTATGTCCTGAAGGCATACGCATTCACTGCTCCCGAGGGGGAGACCTTGCTTCTAGTTGCCGGCCCGGTAACTTCGCGCATTCAAGCTGTGCAGGCAGGTTATGAAGAGTGTGAGATTGCAATGCTTCAGACACATAGAGAATCCAGGCCCCTAAGACTTCAGAGCTTTGCAGCCCCAGAGATCTGGTCACTGGGGCGGCTGCTGCGTCTCTTTGGACTGCGCCATACTGCGCCAGGACTTCATGTCGAAGACTGATAGGGCACACATGGAGGGCATAGCTGTGGCGAAGAGCATCGATGGTGAGATAGTTGGTCAGGGATCCACAGGGTCCACAGCAGCGCATGATTGCTTTCAGAGAGAAAGAGAGAGTGAGAGCGAAGATCAGCGAGTGCGTATCGTGTAGCCTATGGACGAAGAGGTGGGTTTCTCTCAAATTGTTGGCCCCCCCCCCCAAAAAAAAAGAGAAAGGGTGGCGTCCTGTTCGTTTCCCTGTAAAACAATCTTCAGAGGGGTACCCTGAAGCAATAATCAGTCTCAGCTGCGCATGCATCAGGCAAGGACGGCCGCCCTCGACGTGAAATCAGAGAGGCCAGCAGTTGCGCATCGCGAGTCTAGTGGAAGTAGAGTGACCTAAGGGCGCGGGCTATGTTCCGGCCAATCCGTTGCCACGGGAACCCGCTCCATGGCTGGTGCGACAGCCAGAGACGTCCAAGTCTTAGAACTGTCAAACTGCCGCGCCAGAAAGCACGAAGTTGGAATCTTTTGTCTTTTTAGAAAGCAGCACATTTGCTGCGGACTGCAGATGTGCTCGCATGGAGACCTTCGTGCCCCCTGCTTGTCAAAGCTCTGCCAAAGCCAACTGCAATTGCATCACCTGCGGCTCAGGATGCCGACATGGATGTTTATGTTTGGCAACGCATTTGAGTGGTGAGAGCGTAAGGTCCACAAACCTCACGGACCACCTAGCTTGGATGTTGACGCTCTTGGTGCTGGTCTGCCGATGCTGCTGATACTCCTGACAGCTGCTGACTATGCTGTTGTCGATGTGGGCACAAGCTAAGCCATGGCAGTCAGCTGCAACTCAAAAAAACGCGGCCAAGCCACTCAGTCAACAGCGCGCCTGGCCTATAGTTCAATGCACCCACCGAAAACTCAAGGAATGTGTACCTGAATCGCATACAGGTGCTTTGGCTCTATTCTACCAGTTGGGAGGACCCTTTTCGGGAATGATGCATTGAACCGCCAAGGGCACGGGAAGACCAAGAGCGATTCAGACCCAGTGAGGCGGCATCGTGTTTTGCTTCGCAAGTTGGACCCAAGTGAGCCACAATCAAAACCCGGGTAGATGAAGGTTAGTAAGGAGCAGTCCCAGCCAGAAATAGTTGCGGCCGCCTTCTTAACTCTTTACATGGTTCTGGGTAGACCATTTTACTACCGGGTTTTGATTGTGACTCAAGTGACACTAGGCCCTCGTTGGCCAAGCTTGCGGAAATGGAAACTCAGTGAACCAAGTGAAGCAAGGGCTACAGGTATCTAAGGCTCTTGCACCTGTGAGAGTGTGCAGGCTGAACCGCTCAGCGGTTCGTGGACAAGCAGCGTGGCTATGCCAAGCTCTTCTCTCCCCAAGCCCAACATTGACATGCCACGGGCCGATCCTAGCAACCAAGAGGTGAATGGACTGCACCGCGACCCTGGGCATTCGGAGCGCGAAGTGGACTTGCGGGAAAGAGAATGGGAAGAGAAGGCTCGAGGCACTTGGCACGAACGCGGTGACGCGAGCCACGGCAAAGAGCCGCAGCCGCAGCCACCAGAAGCAGAGATATCCAGGTGGGGGGCCCAACAGCTTTGCCGTCATGGAAGGTATTCTGCCACTAGACCACTAATGCTTCTGCCACTCGTAAGAGGAAGCACCAAACAGGTTTGAGCGCGGAGACCGGCAGCATGTTCCTTGCACATGTTCCGAAACACGTTTGAAAGCATAATAATAATACCCTTAACTCGCTAGATTAACACTTCGCGTTCTCGCCTTCTATTGCCTTGGCTTGCCTTGCTTTCTGTCCGTAGACTGCCTGCTTGCCCAATCATGCGTTGAGTCGCCTTGCTGTTCTGTTTACGGCTTATTGCGTCTTATCCAATGTCTTGCTAGTGAATGTTCTTATGCAGACAATGTTGGGACACACCCTGATGTTCAAACTCATACTCCGGCCCATCCATAAGAATTCAGTGCTGAAAGTTGTTGATGAGCGCTGGCATGTTTGAAAGAGTGTGGCAAGTACCCGAAAGATGCACAAATAGCCTGGTGAAGTAGGCCCAGCGCAATGCACCACGCGCCGCTTAGGCTCCCCCATGGTTGGTTTCTTTTGGGTTTCTCTGTAACACCATCAACAAAAGCGACCCCCCCCCCACGCAAGGAGTGAGTGAGGGCCTGTTGCTTTGAGGAACGTTTTGGAGGCATCCCATGAGCTTAGGCCGAAAGAAGGCCATGGCAACGGCGAGGAGTGCTCTTTGCCGATGCGACATGGAGTTTGTGGCCTGTGGTGCTTGAGGGAAACTTTTTTTGGGTCCACACAGGGATGGTGTCCCTTTTCTGGGTTGGTTGAAGGCAGGCCATCCCTTTGCAGTGGTCCAGATAGATATTGCGGACTGCCATTGAGCTTAGAGGCGCTCGTGAAAGCAGTGGCCTCCGCCATTGAAGACGCGCCGCGCGTGGAGGCGCCAGCGGCCTTGGGTCGCGCTTTGATGCCAAAAGCCGTTCGAAGGCCATGCTCCTCAGCAGCTCTTCGACAGGCGATGCAGAAAACTCGGCTCGCTGGTTCCGTGGCCTTTTGCCAAGGCAATGTGAAGGCCCAGCTTCCCATCTTGCTGGCCAGCGATTTGCTCTTCCAAACGCCCGGGGCGAAAGCAAACGGACAGCGCCGCACAGCGCACCTGACGGCTCAGTTTCCGGACGCCCAGGCTGGTGCCCAGTGGCTATCTGCAAGACTTGTCCCAGCGATGCCAGGCGGATCCAGTGTCCGTTCGCCTCATTTGACGCATTTGGGCGCGTCTCAAAATGAGAATCGGTTTCCTTTTGGTTCAACTCATTTGCTGCGGCCTTCTGTTGCAGCGCGCATGGTCGTTTGTGAAGTTGTGGCGGCCGCTGCCTGTGCAGGTTCACATCGATATCACTGCGGAGGAATCACTCCCATCATCGGTTCGGCAAGTTGCCAGGTGCTCGGAGAATGTTTGAAAAAGCAGGCCATGCTGCGCGAATAGCGATATTGCGGATATGGTCAAGAGCCAAATGTCAAGGTTTTAAGTGGCACGGCGGCTAGCAACGCTTCCGCAGCATACTGGTTGCAGGACCGCCAGTTGCAAGCCCTTTTGACATGCATTGGCAAGGTTTGACCGTGTCACCGCAGGTTGGTGCAGCACGGCATATGGTGAAGAGCGCGGGTGTTCGACCCAATTGAGTGGGTCGCTTCATCACTATGGCCTCATGTCGCATCTGAAAGAAAATCTTGCTCACTCAGAAAGAGCGCATTGTATGTTTTACCGTTGACATCCTGCACCTTCCGAGCAGAGGCCATTGGTGCAGTGTCTCGGTGGATGCGTAATGTGTGATGGGTTCCAGGCTCTCCTGTTCACAGTTCAAAGATTGAACTGGGAATGTGTACATAGTGACTCTAGAGCTCAGCTTATGAAAAAGCGTTTTGCAGCTTGGAGCCTGACAAGAACCAGGAGGCGCATCACGAATTGCCTCCAGTGGCCAGGTGTTGGAAGGTTGCTTGGAGGAAAAGGACTTCAGTCCGGAAGGCTCGCCGCCAGCTTGCAGTTGCATCTAGGCCTGACTTTCAATGCGGGACCCTGTGGACATCATTTAGGTAACCGGCGGTAGTTTTTCCACCCACTGTTGAGGTGGTTCCCTATGCCAGTTCATTCTACGGCATTCATCATCTTTGTCAGAAAGATTGCAGAGGAGCAGTGAAATGGCCGTGCGTGTCAGAAACTCGGCCAAAATCCGCATGCCACAACTTTTCTGTAGTTCCTATTGTTTCCAACAAGAGGCTGCTAACTTCATGGTCGCAAGACCGGTTCCTTGGGGTTGACAGGGATGGTCATCCAACTGGTAGCAGGTGGCCGCAGAGCTGGATAGGTGCGCCCCCCCTCCAGCCGAGGACTTCGTGTGCTTCTGGTGTTATTTGGCGCGTGATGTTTTCGCAACCTCCAAAATGGCGCCATGGGCAGAAACCCCCCATGGGACCTGATGTCCAGCAAAGGTCCCAAGCAGAGCATCTCAGCCACGTGAAAAGAGATCTTGGGGGCTCTTTTTTTTCGTGCTGCATCTCATTCGAAAGATTTCGGCTCAACTGCGCACGTGACTGCTCGCCGGAAAGCTTGCGCAATGCTGCCAGCACCTCAGGCTGATGGCTCTGGAGCCATGCCAGATGCACGAAACGTAGTGTGCTCGATGTGACCTGCGTAGCAGACGTAAGAGATGTAGGTGATATCAGACATGTAATTGAGGGAGAGCCGTTCAGGCTTGGCCGGTTGGTTCGCCAGGGGGTCGTCTGCCCTGTTTACTCGCTTTCGCAGCTCGGACTTGCAGGATTTCGCGGCAGAATGATTTGATGTCAGCTTGCCAGGCTTCCATGCTCGCGTCCAGGAGCAGTCGGGAGCTCTTTGAGCATTGTGAGATTGGCAGCTGTGGCATCAGCACAATATCAGCACACACACACACACACACACACCCACACACGCGCGCCCGCCCGCCCGCCCGCACGCACACACGCCCGCCCCCACGCACGCACGCACGCACGCACGCACGCACCCACGCACCCACGCACCCACGCACCCACGCACCCACCCACCCACCCACCCACCCACCCACCCACCCACCCACCCACCCACCCACCCACCCACCCACCCACCCACCCACCCACCCACCCACCCACCCACCCACCCACCCACCCACCCACCCACCTACCCATACACACACGCGCACACGCACACCCACCCACACACAAACACACACGCACGCACGCACGCACGTACGCACGCGCGCACCCACCCACGCACGCAGGCACGCATGCACGCACGCACGCACGCACCCACACACCCACACACCCACACACACACACACACACACACACACACACACACACAGCAAGTCACTGACCAACGCAGTGGCTCTTGGTTGAGGCCTGAGCGCAACGGCACCAAATCTGGCGCGAGGCTTTGCTACGAAGGCCAGGACTGAAATGTGCCGCTGACTCTGGGCTAGATTGGTTCGAATACAATTTCAGAGCTGCCTGCCCAGGTGTACTCTCCAAGGCTCGCTTGTGTCAGCAGGTGTTGCAGCGGTTGCGGGCACTTCTGCCAGCATGGTATGCACAACATCGCTTGCAGGCCTTTGTCCGTTCGCTATGATGGACTGATGGTACTGCTGGCTATGTGCTGCTGGAGTTTTCCGTGTGCATTTGCTCGCCTGGATGATGCTCTACGATATTCTACGATGTTCCAACCCTCAAGAGTGTGTGTTTGCCTTTTTGTCTCAAATGGGCTTTCCTGATCTTGCCTGGTCTTCCCTTCCTCGACTTGCCTGTTCTGCAGGCATGTCAATACTAGATGTTTCCATCGCCGACATGAGCAATGGCGCCAGACACAGTGCGTCGTGGCTGCTTTGGTGTACTTCGTGCCTCAGGACCTCTTGAATTGCTTAGATTGGATGAGCATGGGCATGGCATGGTGCAACGACCTTGTTCTCAGTTTGGTCCTTCAGTGAACAGGACGTGGTCTTCCTTGGAGGACTCTTCTATGTCTGGCACAGCAACGTCCTGGGCCAAGTTGGGCTTGGTCAGGGACATGCTAACTGAGCAGCACCAAAACCCCATTGACTTTAGAAGGTGGTTCTACTGCCTGGTTTAATAAGGATTACAGTAATCTCTGTCGATATCTATTTCCATGCCAATAGAACCAAAAAGTGATTTGGTTTCTTGGCGCAGCTCAACTGGATGCATCCTGGCACGAACACCAGAATCAGGGCGATAAACATGAACCGTCGTTGTTTGTGGTTGGGGGCCTTCCCGCAGTGATAGATGTCGATGTAGGCGACCAAAGCCGCTCCAAAAGCCAAGCAAGCAGATGCCGAAGCTGCCCTGGAGGAGAGTGATACACGCAAGTTATGCGCTCATGCTGCATCTCTTTTGAAGCGAGCTTGGTTCACAATTGAGTTCTTTATCTCAGGAGTGGAAGGCCAAGAAGGGCATCGAGATGGTGAAAGTTTCGAAGTCGCGCACCACCTGGTATGTGTCATGAATACGCCACGCGTCGGTGTGACCATATTTCATTTGCCTTCCATGGCAAGTGTGTGCTCGGCACTTCGTCTGAGCGTCCGCTAGTCTTTGGTGCTGTTATGGATTCCTCTGCGGCGAAAATACGCGGCACATGGGCATGGGGTCCATCTCTTCATTACGCCAAGGCAGACTTGCACCCGGTGGTTCATTTCAAAGTAGAACCCCTGGGCTCATGTCTACCTGGGGCAAACCAATGGAGCCTTGCATGCGCAGCTGACAGATTGAGCGTTTTAGACACTGTCACAGCCCGCAGGTCGAAAGCCCGAGCACACCAACGCCAGGCCCATGCGCTCGGAAAAATGTAACACTGTGACTGTAACACAAACTATCCATACTGTAATATGTCTACAAAGTTTAACTGGGAAGGCCGGCTTGAATCCGCTTTGCTGGTGGCGCAGACCTGCAACGTCTCGAGAATCTCCGTGAGCGCTTGCAAGCGTTGGACTTTCGCAATGGTAAGGCCCGCCACCTCGGTTCGCAAAGCAGTTGTGGAGCCAGCAGAGTTGTACTGCTTGCGACCGAAAGTGTGGGCTATTTGTACATACTTAGCTTGGATGGTCTTTGCAGCCTCTGGGCTGTGGAAGAAATCAATTTTTGTCAGTGCACGGCTCACAATGAGCGCAGTCAGAAACTACACTTGTTAGTCTTTGAAAGGGACAGTCAGCGCATGTGAAAATGAACATATCAAAACATATGCCTATGCGTGTATATATATATATATACACACACATATGTATGATGCATTTTACTATGCCTGAAGTGACCAGTGTTCCCTCGGTGGATCCCTGGATTGTTTGTTGATTGCAAGGTGCCTGTAGGTGTGGCGCAGTCAAGCACTCCCAGTGCCACGTGCCACTGGCGGGCCTATCTGGATTGTGGCTGGAAGCTGAAAGGCTCAAAGGATCCACGCGATGCAAATCCTTGCTTTCAGAGCACAGTCCATTGCCTTTTTTGTATATAGAAAGCAGGAGGCTTGACCTAAATGTGCATCGCCTCGTTCCATTGTATGCTAGTGCATCAGTGAGTGCAGCTGCACTGCAAATTCACGAGCCTTCTGAGCCTGCAGCAATCCAAAACTATGTCCGCCGCCCTGGCTTGCACGACGGGTTTCATTTACATGCATTCACGCAGACATGCACACGTGCATACGTGCGCACACGGGCATTCTCTGGGCCACAGCCATCCACTTGCAGCAAACGACCAGACATACTGCCATTTTCCTGCGCAAGGGTTTGTTTGCCCACATCGAGGAATCAGCGTGCCCCTCTTTTCGGGGATAGGCTCACTCGCTTCGCTTGCTTTGCTCTGCGTGTCCTGTTGATATCTTTATGCTGAGACCTTCAATACTCCCGTGGGTGTGTCCAGGTTATCTAGAACTTTTGGCCCAGAGGTATGAACAATTTTCTTCGGTGATGACAACCCTCGTCTCCCCTCGCTTAAACAGTTCCGGCAATGTGAAGCTTGGGGACAGCCCTCAAGCCCACAAGGGACAAGGTAGGACACGCAAGTGGAAAACATGACAACCGCACTGGCTTGGCGATGGCAAGCCGGCATGGGCACCCCCGAGCACTCGGAGAAATGGCATGGCCTCAAGCAGCACAATCAGAAGCAGCGGCACAAGAGCCACGGCTGCAGCATTGAACACAGCAACGAGAGCCGACAGCGCCAGCAACAGCACGGAAAATGACAGCGCCAGCAATGACAGTACCAGCACGGAGTCGGCGACGACAAATGTGTCCCTTCAGCGCAACAAACCAGCAACGGCATGAATTTCCACGGACTCTGAATCACGCTTGCCCCTAAATGCATACAACATCCTCGGCCGCTCCATGCTCTGAGGCACGTTTCTGAGACAACGCTGCAGGATAATTTTGCGGCCTGACAAATGCATCTTACATGGGAGGGCATCACATCACTGTGTCGCACATTTGGCCATTGTGTTCATATTGTGTTGTGCCAACGATTTAGGGTTTATGGCTGTTTTTGGAAGATAGACTGGAGCGTGACGGCTTTGCGGGCCGATGGTTAGCCTGGCAACTTCGGACACTCTTGCCAAGTACGCCGGGGGCAGGCGGCTTTTCTGACTACCAGCAAGTAGCCGCCCAGAAAAGGCAAGCAAAGGTTTGGCTGAACTCTTTAACTTTCGCGATGGACAAGGTCACAATGCCCTGCTTGTTGAAAACTCCACACGCATCCGAAGGCTCACGCATGCTTCCCATTGATTAATTATTGACTTTCCATTTTGTTGGAACCCTCGCCGGTGACGTGCACACGCTAGCCATCTGGAAATTCCCGGCGTGCCTCAGCCACCTGGTCGGCGACACTGCCATGCGCGGGATTCGGTGCGCGCTTCGAAGCAATTGCCGGGCTGGTTGTTCCCCAGCAACGGCTTTCTTACGCGCATGGAACTCCACGAGCCATGCCGGCATGGAACTCGCGGTCGCGAGGGGAGCAACAACTGGCCTTCGCAGCCTTCGGCCGCTCGGCAAGGTGCTCTGGGAGGACCTAGCGGGGCTCAACTGGCCTCGCTTGTGCCGGTCGCCTCCTTCCGTTGCAACATGCTCTCCCTTCTGGTCTTGGGATCGGATTTACCCTTGTCGAGGCCTGCCCCCTTTCTTCTGCAGCTTGTGGTTTCTTCGTTCTTAACCTTTGCGTTCCGTTCCGGGCCATCTTTACCTTGCCTTTGCGTCTTTGCCGTCACCAACTTTCCCGATCTCCCTTGCATGGGCTCCTTTCGGAAGGACTGGCAGCGTACCCCGCACTGAGCATCTTGAGACACAGCTACATCACGAACTTCGAAGCGTACCTGTTAAGGTTCGCTTCCAAACCCTGCAAAGCCAGCTTTGCTTGACTCGCACGCCGCTCCGTTCGCCAGCCTCTTTCTCACCAGCTCAGCCTTGGTGGGCACAACCTCCTGGCAGTGTCTGCGCAAACCGCGTTGGCAAGCAGCCTAGACCGCAGTTTGCTAATGCGCAGCACGTTTTTCAGCGCTTGGCGCAGCAGTAATTAGCATACAGAAATGCGACGGCTCGTGGGTGGTCCTGCTGTAACGCCGCAGTTGTTTCGCGCCGCTGGCACGCAGCAGCCGACCTTGCGGGCGTTGGCCAACAAGGTCGGCCGAAACAACGGTGCCACCAGCGTGGCGTCAGCTGCAAGCTGCTGTCCTCTTCACAAAGGCAAGCCGTTTGCGACTCCCTCCGCCGCCTGCGGCTGGATCGACTTGGAGGTTATTGTCGGCGAGAGCTGCACGTGACTCTGGTTCCAGCTTCTAGGCAGCCACGCCGCACACTGTCCAAAGCCGCGAACGGGGTCCAAAGGGAGACAGCACCTGCAGGTTCGAGCGGAGATTGGGGACGGAAAAATAGCTCACACGACAAGGTTTTGCGCCCTACTTGCACCGACGCTGATGAAGAGAGCACGACGGCGCGGCGCCGAGACAACGAACAGGGATAACATTCACAAAAAATGATGACGGACACGGCGCAGATTGCTCCCCGGACGACGGCCTTCATGCTGGCCTCGCACACCCTGCCAGCGTTTAGTGCAGGTGCGGAGACGTTTGCCTTGACCAACCCCAACTCTTTGAGGACTCGTTCAGTCTCCAAGTTAACGGTAGAACGTGCGTATGTTGGAGAGTGAATCCTCGGTCTCTTTTTCCCTTCCCTTCCCAATCCTTACCTACTTATACAGAATGGGCCGAGGGGTAGGCAAAGGGAAGGAAGGTAATGGATGAAGAGAGAGCATGCAGAGTGACCGTCTGTCGACTCCCACACCCGACTCTTTTCTTCTCCTTTCATAGTCTCAGCCAATGTTTAATCTCAGAAATCAAGGTTGAGGAGAGTAGAGCATGACACATCCCTTCCCAACCCTTCTATGGCTGTTTACCTTGTTCTTAGGGTTGGAAAAGGGATGTAGAGAGAGAGAGAGAGAGACGTGGGCCTTCTTCATAGCCTCTTTCCATAGCTATGTATTCGTTGGGGAAGGCCGCCCTTCCGTTTTGCCCCGCCGGAGACTCAAGCAAAACAGGAACTCAGCTGACGCCGCGCATGAGTGATGCTTTTTCAGTGGACACCTCGCTGTGAGTCAAACACATATGAGTGCCAGAAACCCACGGACTAGGTCTGAACAAACCTCGGTTCTTGAATAGTCTGACCGCTGCAACTGGGACGAGGTTTCATGGTCATTTTCCTTTATGCTCTTCTCAGCCAAGCCTGTACAACGTGCACCTCCTGTAACTACTACACTTGTATTTTGTAAAATGCACAACACGTTTGCTTCGTGAGTGGCTCCTCTTGGTCCTTGTGGCGCTTGTTCTGCCATTGTCCCTTGTGGATTTCGTCGGTCTCTGCGCTGCGTCCAGCATTCGCATTCCACAGTGAGCGCGCGCAAAAGGGCGGATGGCAACAGGATCGTTGGAGGCGCGTAGATGCACAAGTTTGCGCTGGGCGCTAAAACCCTGCTTGTGAGGGCATCGCCCAGGATGAGACCACGGACGCGCCCTAGCGCTTTCAGCAGCCTGTTTTCACCACTGTCCTGGCCTGCCCTGAGCTCATCTTCCCCTCTGAGCCTTTCGTGCCGTCCCGCGTGCCTGGCGGTGGAGGAGGGACAACCGTTCGCCGGAGCCGGAGCGCAGCAAGCCGCCGGAAAAAGTCTTCAGGATGCACCCTTCCCCGGGCTGCCGGTGCAGCAGGCGTGGCGCCAGCAGCAAGTTGCCCGCAGGGAGCCACGGCCACCGCCTAGCGTGACCACACGCTGCCAGTTGCTCACGCAAATCTACGGCATCCAGCAAGCGCAGATGTTGACGAGGGACAAGATGGCGGGATCCGCCGTGGGCCCGAGTCCGGCAGAGAGTCGACGACCAAAGGGTGGCGCCCACCTGCTGCCATCCGCTCGCGGCCACGTCCACGCTGCTGGGGACCGCTCCAGCGCCACGTCTCCCGAGCCGCTGCTGGGGGGTGACGGGGGCGCGGGGGCACCAGGCCGGCCAACCAGCAGCACTTCTCGCGCAGCAGCTGATATGTAGAAACCCTGCCTAGCATCCGCCAAGCACTCGACATCCTCTCGGTGACGCGCTGCGTGCGCGAGGAGACGATCCCGTGGCGCCGTTTCTGCCGGGGCAAACAGCCGACCGGCAGCTAAAAACGACAGTGAGTGCAGATCGAGGGGGCGGTTGGGGACAGGAGCGCGGTACAAGGGGCTGCCAACTTTTTGCCTGCCATCCGGCCGCGAACTCAACAGGCGCCATGCCCAACAGGATCGACGCAATGTAAGCAGCAAAAACATAATATTGCAGACCTGTGTTGCAGGGCCAATGTCTGCATGCCGCTGTGTGCCAGATCTTTGACGAAAATGCCGTCCTTGGCGCGGCCCTTCGCTGTGGCGTCCACCTTGTTGGGTGGCGCTTGGCTCTCGCCCATGCGGCCGCTCCGCCCCATAAATGAAGAGTGTCATGCCTTGTTTGGGGCCAAACAACGCCAAAGGTGCCATCACAATGTGCATTTGCTACACGCAGCTGTAGAAAAATTGCGCCAGGAGGCGTCCCAGCATTGAGCTGGCTTGGCTGCAACAAGTTGCCTAATCCGTGCGAGCCAGTCTTCGCCTGGGCGGTCACCCAGCGAGCATCCCTGGATGGCAAGAAACATTGCTGCAAAAAAAAAAGGTTAATCCTTGGAGAAGGGAGGGCAGCGCAACTCGTTGCAGCAGGCGATGGGTTCCGCGCATCAGCAGGCGATGGTCTCCGCGCGTCACGCCGCCCATCTGGCGGTCCGAGGCCGCGCTGGACCACCAGCACGATCACACGTGACCAGGCCAGCCCCAGTGCCTGTGCGTTCTATAGGGCGCACGCATCCATCAGGCCAACCAGACATGTCCGCAGTCGCGGTCAGCCATGGAATTGCCAGCAGCACCACTATGCCGCCCGGCAGCTGGCCCAATAACGGATGACCCGCAACGAACCCATGCCAAAACAGCAAGGCGGCTGCCTTGTGATGTGGGGGATGGCCAGGACGGGCATCACGACCCTGCTCCAGGTGCGGAAGCTGTCGCAGCCAGCAAAGTGCCAGCCAATCAACGCTCAGCTTCCGGAGAGCACCCGCCAAAGGCGCGTGTACGGCAACAGCCGGCAAACGTGCACGAGCCCGTGAGATGCTGCAGAGTGCGAGCCAGCGCCGCCCAACCCGACCGAGTGCACAACGCCTCGCGCAAGGCCCTGGCCAGCCCCGAGGCAAGGTTGCCGCCGCCTACGCGCGCCGGTGGGCCGCTTGGCGACGTCATGTCCGACGCCCGCTGGTCGCAGCTGGACGGAAAAAGGCGCGTGGGAGAAAAAAACACGACTGTCGCTCAGGCCAGGGCTGCTGCCCCCTCAGAATCATCCGTTTCTTTGAGCACACGTCGCGCCCGTTATTGCTCCAAAACCCCTGGCGTTCAGAAAGCCGCCTAACCGAGCAAGCTGGGCCCTTCGGTTGCTGCCATTGCCCCGCCAGGGGGGGGGGGGGCCGCGCTCAGCGCCCCATCGGCATCAACTCTTGCGGTGCTGGCCCCGAAACCGTTCAAGGCAGCAACAAGTTCCCCCAATTGTAAATCTTGGCACGCAGGCATTGTTCGGGGAGCGACGCAGGAGCAGCCGGGGCAAAAACAGCCATAGTTTCCAACCTTGCTGTTGCCGAGGCCCTTTTCCACCACACGCTCCGAGGAGAACTGGAAGGCCCTGACAAACGCAGCCTTTGAAACTGCACGTGCGCCGCGCTGGACGGCTCGGGCGGCCTCAGCTGCTGCTGCTGGCGAGTTGTTGCCTCGCTGCGTGCGTCAGTCACCCAATGGATCAGTTGGCTGTTTTGCACGCTGTTCAGGTCCACCAAGCCGTGGCCGCATCCGAACGCCAGCTCACCGCTGCCGAGCTGGCCCTGCTCGGTGTGCTCCAGGCAGCCCCCGCATCACTCCCCGCAGTGTCGTCGGTGTTCCTGCCTTGGGCCGTCGAACGGTGCACGCTTGCAGATGGCTACATCCCAGCCACTGCGCAGGAAGTGTTGCTCTTGCCGCAACTCGTGGCCGCCGCAGACCAGCACCGAGGGTCCCACCAATCACCGCCCAGCGCAGTAATTGAACCAATTGCCCTTGAAGTGGGTGGACGCTGGAGCGCCGAAGCCGTGGACTTTGTCCGGCAACTTGCCCGAGCCCGAGCCCGATCAGTACCGGAACGATTGCGCAGTGTGCTGACCGCGGCATACGTGAGTTGATGGCATCCCGGGCCTATGCCGCTAGCTTGCTGGCTGCGCCTGTGCAGTCCACTGCCAACGTTGACGGCGCCCCGCCATGCATCAGCGACATTCTTCGTGCGCATGCTGAGCCTCCGCCGGATGCCAGCCGGCTCCGGTGAGGGCCGTGAAAGTGGAAGCTGCCCTCTCAAACAAAAACAGCTCGTGAAGCTTCCAGTGCCCGGAAGCGCCCCATGAGCAAGGCGAAGCCCTCTGGTGCCCGGAGGCGAACCCCCTAGGCACACTGACAGTTGCAGTGGAAAAAGGTGCGCGGAGAAAAACAGATGCGCGAGGGGGCATGCTTATGCACACCCGCCTGGCCACCCAGACCATCCGGACGTCTGAGGAGTCTTCACGAACCAGGCGGCCATTAGCAGCCACGACACTGTGCTTGCGTTTTGCGAGCGCGGGGCGGCCCACTTGAACGGGCGGCAGCGCGCATGTGTCGTGAAGCAAGGGCCGCGGCTGCTAGGCACACTTTGGTCAGGGACCTCAATGTCGGCAGCGTGAAATGATCGGCGCATTGCCAATGGCTCCATTATGTGGGGTGGCATGCAACTTGCCGCTGATACAACGCTGGTGGTGTCCCACGGCTTTACTAGAGCAGAGCCGAGGGTGCAGCCTTGCGCCTTGCCCGACGGGCCGGAGCGAACACACCCGGAACTCCTTCGCCCTGACTCGCGCTGCAGGCTGGTTGTCCTAGCACTTGAGGCTCGGCTGCCTTTGCCCGGCGCTGGTGCTCCTTCTTGGCCGCGAGCCGGGCGTACGCTGCCAGCCTATTTGGCCCTGCCCGCCCACTCGGCTGCCTTGGTCGGGGACGTGCTCGCTGACAATGGGGAGCCGTTTGCTGGGCGCAGCCGCGTCCGGTGACGGGCGCCCCCCTACACGTGAGGAGCTGGCCTCCGTAAAAACAGCAGGCAAGACCTCCAGTAACCGGAGGCGCATCTTAAAATGCACCCCCTAAAGAACGTTGAAGCCACTGCGGGAAAAGGCGTGCCGGAAAACATGTATACAGCATGCGGGGTTTTTGTTTATAACTACACAGGGAATGTCGAATGTAGGCATGCCTGAAGCCCCTGCCCCCTCCTTGCGAGCTGCAGTCGCGGCGGCCCTCGTGCTGGCGGACCCCAGCTTGGAGCCCCCTACTTAGCAGGATGTTTTGGCTGGCGCTTAGCCGGCCGCGCGCTCCGATGATGCTGACAACTTGCTTTTTAGCGGTGACGCAGCCCGTGGGTGGCAGCGGCGTGCCACTGCGGCTCTGGAGGACCGTCTCTTCCAGGAGCTGTCCCTCCGTCTTGACCCCTCTACGCTGGTGCTGTTGGCGGCGGTCGCCAAGGCAGTGGTCCCACCACGCGCCGCCCAGCGTAGCCATTGCGCCGGATGCACGGGGGGGCACGCCTGTGCACAGAAGGCGTGCACACACTCCCCACTCCGGCTTCTCAGTGCCCGTCCCAGCCATTCAGGGCAACCCACCACAGAGAATGATGCCAGCGCGCCAGCTGCACGTGCGGGTGCCCCTGACCAACCTGACCACACAGCAAGCAGCCAGCCCCCCAGCCAAGTCCATCGGCAGTTCCAACTTGCCTTGCAGGCGCTCGACTCTGTCGACTTAACCACAACTTTGCAGCGCAAAACCTGTACGTCCCAGTTCGTCCCGCCGTTTGCTCGTGGGCCTGTCCGCCAGTGCCGGACCACTGCGCTGTCAGCTGTGCTTGGGGCTGCTGCCAACGAGGTCGCAGCCATGCGTGCTTGGAAACTGTGGTTCTTGCTGCCCAGGATGTTGTTGACCTGTTGACGGCAACTCTTGAATCGAACCCTGAGGCCACCTTGCTGTCTGTTGATGGGGTTGGTGCATTTGACACCATCAGCCGCCAGTCCATGTTGGGGGTTCTGTTACAGACACCAGGCGCATCCCGCAGGCGCTGCCCCTTCTACAGCACCCTGCTTGCTGACGCAGCGGAGCCTCCGCCCCTCGTTTCTGCCGGTGGGCGCGCCCCTTGTGCGCATCGTGCCCGAGGCTGTCCGCTTGGTTCACCAACAGCCTTCCTTCAAGCCCTCCTGTGCCCGGAAGCGTCCCTAATGGGGGGGTTTTGGGACAAGACTTGCTGCACCCAGCTGGTGGAGAGCGGTCAGAAAACGGCCATCGAATGAATGTCCTGGAATGGCGGTGCCCAGCTGGCTGTCGACACCACTTTGGTCTCGCCCCTGCCGCCGTGCGGGGCACCGTTGCGGAAGGAGCGTGTCTATCCTGCGCTGCTGCGGTCCCATCGTTGCCGGCGGTTGGTCGTCCTCGCGCTCGAGGTCGGCGGCCGCTGGAGCGAGGAGGTCGCATGCTTGCTCCCGGGAGGCTGCGCCTGGCCTACGCCCGGGGAGGCTGTGCGTTCGCGTACGTCCGGGAGTTTTTCTTCTCCACGCGCGCCTTTTGGACCGCACGAAGCCATGGGTATCTAAAACAAGCAGTGCCGGGAAGAGGAAACAACAGGCGGGAAACACGCCGCGACTACTGCCGCCAGGAGGCGGCTGGGAAGAAGCACGTCCCCAAGGTGGACACCACCGCGCTGAGGGGCGATGTGGACAAGGCGGCGACGGAGGTCGACGCCTCGGAACCAAGGTGCCCAATGTCACCACAAGGGCACCAAAGCGGCATTTTTTCTCCGCACGCCTTTTGACATCGCCTGGTTCTTGCCAGCTCCTCACGTGCACCAAGCTGGCCATGTATATCCCCTCGGCCGAAGAGGCCGTCACCGAGGCAAACGGCTGCCGGTGAGTGGCGGGCAAGTGGAGTCGGCAAGCAGCGCGCTCCAGTCTTGGCAGGGCCTAATGAAATTGGACTGGCCAGCAGCGACCTGCCCTTCCAGCAAGGACTCGGCAAAGGAAAGCTGGGCTGCGAAGGAGAGAAAGGCAGACCACCGAGCGACCAGAGCTGCAACAACGGCCGCTGCCCATCCCAGCCAGCAGCGCCTCAGCGCACTCCCCCGCCCCAAGCGAATGCATGCAACGGGCACAGGACCAGCAACAGTTGCCAGCGCTGGTCATTTTTTTTTGTCAACATGTTTTTTTTGCGCGATCATGCCATGGAGTGCCGCGAGTACAACGCTTTTAAAAAAGGTCCCGGAGCTCCCCGGCCTGGTTAGGCGCTCGTGGTTCTCGCCTAGGAGACTGGCGGAAGGTGGGGCTTCGAGGTGCGCAGCATGATCTGTCACTTGGCGCCTTCGGTCGCTCCGCGCGCCTGGTGGTGGGCGCTGCTCAGCATCGCTCTGCACTTTCCCGGCCCTTGCGCGACTAGCCTCCTGGCGCTGGGCCGGTTGTGCGGTTTGACATGCAGGGGGAAAGGCGCAGAAAAAAGAGGAAAAGACACAAGCATGCGCAAGCCGTGATGTTGAACTTGGGTGCTGACGTGGCCATTGTACTTGCAAGCTTCGATAGCCCACGCAATGCGCTGAGAGCTGTTCGTGGCCAGAAGAGCCATGCAGCGGCGCGAATTCAAGCAGTTCAAAAAGACCTCAGATACGGCAATTCCCGCAGAGAATGATGCTAGGTCCGCGGTGTGAGATACTCCAGCCATCCAGATGATTTCGTTTGTTTACACGTGGCGGGATGAACTGCGTCTCAAGGACGTCAAGGCAGAAAAGGTCACACTTGTACATGTAGCCACTTCTCATACGTATGGTCTCATGATTTCGATCCCAAATCCACTTGAAATACAATGTTAATTGATAATTTGCTCCTGTCCAAGCAGCGTCGCACAATTAGAACTACCCGACAGGCCCGCATACAAGAGCCTAAGCGTTGAGCCCTGAGCCAACAAACCTGCTCGCATGGAAACGGAACGCTGAACACTGCGTTGTTCAAAAAAGACATGAAAAGACGTCTTTTGCCATTGAGCGAGGGTGTAGAAAACACACAAATTCTTCCTCGACTGGTGGCAAACATAGGTTTTGATTTCCGCGTGGCAAACGGATGCGGCGGCGGCGGCGGCCGGTATGGTGCTGATGGTGGGGGCGCGACCCAGTCGTCGCAGGCGGGCGACTCTGGCAAGTTCGGCTTCGGCTTTGCTAGGGGCTCCGGTGCCTCTGGCACTTGGAACGCCGGCGGCGGACGTGGTGCTGGCGGCGTGGGAGTGGCACCTGTGGCAACGGCGGGCCTGGCAAAGAGGTGTGCGTCACAGGCGTATGCGCTTTGTATTCTGGCGGTGGCGCGGTGGCTCGCACGACCCGGCCTGCAGCTGTGGTGGGGAGGGCGAGGTGGCGGGGGTGCCGGCATCGTGATCCTAAAGAAGTAGCAGAGGGGACCCGCCACATCCACCTTCCTTGAGACTTCAACCTGGGTATCCACTTTTAGTGGCTGTGCCAAGGTCCTTGTGGTGGCTGGTGGCGGAGGTGGTGGCCGCTCCGGGGGCTGGCGCAGGGGGTGGCGTGGTGGAAGTGGACTGCGTGCAAGTCACGGAAGGCGCCAGCTACGAGGTCGTGGTGGGCGAGGGCGGGGCAGGAGGCGGCGGCGGTGGCGCCAAAGGCACCAACGGCCAGGACTCCAAGTTCGACAAGCTGATGGCCAAAGGGGGCGGCGGAGGCGGCAGCGACGGCGGTGACGTTGGCAGTGACGGTGGCAGTGGCGGTGGCGGCAGGCCGAGCCAAACTCTGTTCGCCCTAGCTGTTCAGGCTTTGCCTTTTTCAATGGAGACAACATGCCAGACCCAATTGCAACTCAGTGCGCTTTCCAACGCGCACTGTACCTGCCACAGACTACCAGCAGTACCGATTCAAAACCACGATGCAGGCAATGCAGAGCCCTTGAGCCACGGAGCCAAGGAGCCACGGAGTGACGGAGTCAGGGAGTGAGAGGAAGTGTGAAGTGTGAGGGAATGTGAGGGAGTGTGAGTGAGCGGGAGTGAGCGGGAGTGAGCGGGAGTGAGGGGCATTGGGGGGGAGAGGGGGAGTGAGGGAGAGTGAAGGAGAGTGAGGGAGAGTGAGGGAGAGTGAGGGGCATTGAGGGGAAGTGAGGGGAAGTGAGGGAGAGTGAGGGAGAGTGAGGGAGAGTGAGGGAGAGTGAGGGAGAGAGGGAGAGGAGTGAGTGAGGGAGTGAGGGAGTGAGGGAGTGAGTGAGTGAGTGAGGGAGTGAGGGAGTGAGGTGAGTGAGTGAGTGAGGAGTGAGGTGAGTGAGTGAGTGAGTGAGTGAGTGAGTGAGAGTGAGTGAGTGAGTGAGTGAGTGAGTGAGTGAGTGAGTGAGTGAGTGAGTGAGTGAGTGAGTGAGTGAGTGAGTGAGTGAGTGAGTGAGTGAGTGAGTGAGTGAGTGAGTGAGTGAGTGAGTGAGTGAGTGAGTGAGTGAGTGAGTGAGTGAGTGAGTGAGTGAGTGAGTGAGTGAGTGAGTGAGTGTGAGTGAGTGAGTGAGTGAGTGAGTGAGTGAGTGAGTGAGTGAGTGAGTGAGTGAGTGAGTGAGTGAGTGAGTGAGTGAGTGAGTGAGGGAGGGAGGGAGGGAGGTGAGTGAGTGAGTGAGTGAGTGAGTGAGTGAGTGAGTGAGTGAGTGAGTGAGTGAGTGAGTGAGTGAGTGAGTGAGTGAGTGAGTGAGTGAGTGAGTGCGTTTTTGTTTGTTTGCTTGATTTATTGATTGTTTGTTTGTTTGTTTGTTTGGTTGTAGGCCGGCCAACTTGGGTGTGGGAAGGTAGGCGGGTATCACGGACTCTTCGTCAACACAGTGTTGAGATGAATGTGTTGGCTTTCCGCCACGATGGGAAAGGCCGTTTGCGGGTGTCGGTCGAATTCGGCCAGGTACGGCAAAAACGGCGGGGGTGCGCCCAGGGTTCGCAGGAGGGCGACTCTGGCAAGTTTGGTTCGGTTTTGCTGGGGGCTCTGGCACCTCTGGCACTTGGAACGCCGGTGGCGGAGGAGGTGAGGGTGGCCAAGGTGGTGGTGGCGCTGCAGGTGGGGAGTTTGTCCGGAGAACACGGAGCTGTTGAGTGGTCATAATCACTGGCTCGCCACTTGCTTGCTTTTTCGGCTGCCAGGCGCTCCATGAGGCAACAACCCCGGGAAGAACGGCGCTCCTGGCAAAGGGGCCGGCGGTGGCGGAGGCTCCACGGACAGTGGCGGGGCCGGTGGAGCTGGCAGCGGAGGCGTTGTCATTGCCCCGGGCGCCAACGCGGACGGACTGCCCTTCTGCGCGGGCTTCAAGGTGTCTGCTTTCGGTTGCGATGAGGTCACCGACCTGGAGAAGTGCCCCACGAGATACACCGTGTACACCGTCTCAGCTGGGCGCCACCTGCAGTGTGGCGTCTCGGGTCAGAACTGCCTGGCGATTGGCCCCTTCTGTGGAGAATGAGCAGGAGTCTCACGGAGTGCGTGCCCACAGCGTCCTTTCGCAGCGAAAAGGGGTAAGTTCCAACTTTTGGCTGCAAGAGACTAACCTTAGGAATGCTGAGGCCTTAAGTACACGCCGAGGTCCATTGTTTCGGCGAGTGCGGAGGACGGCAATTGGCCCAAGCTAACACCCACATTTGTGATGAGGATGCAGGTAGTCACAGATGCTTCATGCCAATGCATCATGGTGTAATTCTTTTCGACCAAAGTTTTTACATCATGCTGAGTCACCACAAGGCAGAGCTTTATTCTTGGGATCCTAGTGCCCTTGGGCAAGAAACATGCGACACACAGCGCGGACATTCAACACCACAGCGCAAAGCAACTTATAAGTTTCGCCACGGGTGGAACATGGACTCTACGCCTCAGTCACCGGACGCTGCGGAAAGCGCTTCCGGGGAGACAAGGTTACCACTGTGGCACGCAATGCACGTTGTGCAACATCCGTGCGAGGCCATTGCTGAATCTCCCACCACCGCCTCCACCGCCTGCCGCAGTTCAAGTGGCAGATGTGTCACACAGTGGGGAAGGCCAGGTGCAATATACGTCAAGAACCCCTCCCCAGAACTGCGAGGAATTCTCACAATGGGAGGGCTGAGGTGTGCTCCAAAGGGTATGTTGGAGCCTTGTCAACGATCTGTGCTAATTCCTTGGTTTTTCCCAGCGCCAGCACTTCCTCATGATCGCGCAGGAGGGAACTTGCAGCCAAACGTCGAGCTGCAGGGCAAGGTCGGCGGTTCCGAAGAAGTCAATCGCGAAAAGCGTTTCCAAGGTCAAAGCATGGAAAGAGGAGAAGGGTTTTGGCTTTCTTATCGCCGATGATGGAACTGAAGTGCTGGCGCCTGAGGTTTCAAGGAACGAAAGAAACCCGTGGTCGAACCATGTGACTTCAGCCACAGGTTTGTGCATCGAAATCAGTTGACAGATGGAGCAGCCGTCGCGCTTGGGAGTTGGAATGTCAACGGCTCGTTTGGCGCCTTCCATGCTTTGTGGGTCGAAAGCGTGCGCTCATGACAGGCCGTGATCTTGAATTAGGTGCGGAGGTCACATTTGAGGCTTGGCTGAGGGTTGGGGATCAGGCTTCCAGATCGGAAATCCAGACAGCTTGCATGTGTTTTCAGTGTCCTGCAGAAACCGCTGCGCAGCCTTTGAAATTTGAAGGTGTCCAATTGTTACGCGTTGGCTCATGCCGCTTGCAACGCACTTTGCTTCCAACTTGGGCACTCGCCACGGTGCCCTTAAAAAAGAGCGAGTCGGCTTTCGATGTCACGGGCGACTCCCGACCATGCAGGCCCGGTTCAACCAGCAGCGGGTGCCGCTTGGACTGAACGGAGTCAAGCCTTGGCGATTTTTGAGCCGACTTCGTGGCGCTGCCTTGGCTCACGGCTTACTCCTTTTTGAGTGTACTCCACTTGGCAGATCCAAGGAAATGGGAGTGCACGAAGTGTTCTGGTGCGGTGGGCCCCCCGTCGAGTCCTCGAAACTGGCCAAAACACCGGAGCCAGCCAGCTTTTGTTGCTCTGAGGCCAGATCGCCAAGGCGGGGAATGTGCGTGTGTCAAAGTGTGGAGCCGACGGTGTGGCAGGTCATCCCGGAGTGGATGCAGCCAACAACCTCTTTGTTGGTGGGCTGCCCCTGGACACTTTGCTGCAATACACGGGTAGAAGTGGGACATGGCAGATGTTGACATATATCGCCTGGGTTCTTGACACCAGGACATCACAGACGACCTTTTGTACCAAATCTTTGGTCAGTACGGCATCGTCAAGCAGCTTAAGGCATCATTTGTCCAGTGCTGTCACCTGCACATGGTTTCACAACATCCTGCAGGTCTTGCCTGACAACGGCAAAGGAGACCGGGCAGCACTGATAAGGCCAGTGCTTGAATTGTGAAGGATGCCATGCTCCCTTCCTTGTCCAAAAGTGGAACATCACACATGAGGAAATGTGACATCATGCGTGCACACACGCTGCAACTCATCTCGGTCCCTCATGTTCTGCTTTTGTATGCTGCGATTTTGTTGGTGGAGATGGTTTCCTCACGATGCCACCACATCGGCCAGGATGGCGGATCCGACGGTTGCGCAGTGGCTGGTCAGCAACATGAACGGCAACATCCCCCAAGGCATGCTAAAGCTTGCACCTACCGCGCATGCCAGAGACCGAAGGGTGTGCCAGGCATGACAGCACCAATCATGGTGATGTATTCCAAAAGTCAGCCTGCTGGGTGCTCAATGGGTTTCCTAATCATTTTGTGTGTGTGTGCGCGTTCGCGTCTGAATCTCGCACCCTGAGGGCAAAACCGGCTTTGGGGGCGGGTACGGGCCAGATGCTCAGTCTGTGGCATGTTCCTAAACTCACTTGTGCAAAGATATGGAACATTTGGAATGCAGGCCGCAGCATGGAGGTGGAGACATGCGGTTCAACCCCTACGGCCAAGGCCTCAGCTTCAGAAATGCACCGAGTTCAGCTATCCGGCCCAGGTGCACAGCCAATGCAGCAATTCTCCCAGATGCCGATGCAACAATTTCCACAGATGCAGATGCAGCCATGCATGCAACAACAATTCCAACCTCAAGCTCAATATCAGCAGTTTCAGCAACCCTTTCAACAAATGCAGCCACAATTTCAGCAGCAAATGGGCCAACCTTTTCAGCAACCACTTGGACAAGGGCAGTTTCAACAGCCGCAGTTTGGACAACAGATGGGGTTCCAACAGCAGCAATTCAATCCGCAGATGCAGTGGCAACAGCAGCAGCAAATGCAGCAGCAGCAGCAAATGCAGCAGCAGCAGCAGATGCTTCAGCACCAGCAGATGCTCCAACAGCAGCAGATGCTGCAACAGCAGCAGATGCAGCAGCAGCAGCAGCAGCAGATGCAGCACGCACAATTGGGTCAGCCTCAGATGCAGCTGCAAGACATGCAGCAGGCACAAGACCCCCAACAACAAATGATGCAGATGCAGCAACCAATGCATATGCAGCAGCCGCAGATGCAGCAGCCGCAGATGCAGATGCAGCAAGTTCAGCCCCACCCAATGCCAGGGCCACAAGGGCTGCAGCAGGACCAGCAGATGCTGCAAGCACAGCCACAACAGCTGGCCCAGCCTTTACCAATGCTGCAGGACATGCAGCAAGCCCAGTCACAAGAGCAGCAAAAGCAGACGGCGCAAGGGCAAAGCCCACAGCAGCAAATACAGCAAGACGGGCAGCCTCAACAAAAGCAAGATGTGCAGGAGCAGCACGGCCAACTGCAGGTATCGCAGGAACAGGCGCAGCAAGCGCCAGAGCAAAATCAGCAACAGCAGACACCACAACCGGTGCAAGACGCGCAGCAAGCACAGCATCCACCCAACCAACAGACGCACGACCAACAGCCACAAGACCAACAGCCCCAACGAATACCTCAGACTGAGCAGCAATTGCCAGTGGAACAGCAGCAATCTCAGCCTCAACAAGTAGAGCAGCAACAACAACAATCGCTCCAAGCGCAGCAGACACAGCAGGTGCCGCAGCCGCAAGATGACCAGCAGCAAGAGCAACGGCAGAAGCAGCAGGATGTGCAGCTGCAACAACAGCCGCAGCAAGAGCAGCAACAGCAACCTCAAGTGCAAGATGTGCAGCAATCGCAGCAGCCAGACCAGCAGGCGCAGATGCAACAAACGCCTCCACAAGCGCCAGCTCAAGAGCAACGTGTGCAACCAGTTCAACCCCCTTGGCAGCAACAGGCGCAGCAGCCGCAAGCAGCGACCCAAATGGGGGATGCGCAAGGGAAACCAGCGCAACCGGCGCAAGCGCAACAGGGAGACACACCAATGCCACAGGTGCAAGACCCGCCAGCCGCTCAGCAGCCAGCGCAGGTTGCGCAGCCACAAGCACAAACGCCTGAGCAGTCCGGGCCGGCGCCCGGACAAGCATCAGCCCAAATGCAAGACCAGATGCAGCAACAGTATCTTCAACAACAGCAGGCTCAGCAGCAACAGCAGCAGTACCTGCAACAGCAGCAGTATTTGCAACAGCAACAGCTGCAGCAGCAGCAAATGCATCAGCAACAGATGCAGCAGCATCCGATGCATCAGCAACAGGTGCACCAGATGCAACCACAGATGCATCAACAAGTCGGATTCCAGCAAATACCACAAGCGCAGCAGCAATTTCAGGGAATGCCACAGTGGCAAGGCCAAGGTATGGCACAGATGCAGCCGGGCTGCCAAGGGTTGCCGCCCGGCCAATGGCCACAACAAAGTCAGATGCAACTGGATCCGAACCTTCCAGTCCAGCCTGGACAGGGAATGATACAGGCCAACTGATGCAGTCGTGGAGGCAGGAGACAAATGCTTCCGTCGGACATGGCGGACTTTGTGCATTTTGCCCGAGGTTGCGTCACCAGCCCGTTGCCCATGCATGTCATTGGCAGGCTTCCAACCCGGAGCTTTGGTAGTGAGGGCGTGCCCAACAAAACCAGTTGCCTTGGCGTTTGCTCAAAGAAGCGCAGGAAGCATGGCTTGCGAAACGTGCTCGGGCAAAGTGTACCCAGTTAAGGTGGAAGAGAGCAAGATGCGTTCCAGACTCGCCGCCAGCAGAAAAATGTTTATCCGGCCACAGGACTTTTGGGACAAATGCTCATGACTCATGATAGTGGTTGGATTAACTGCACCTCGCCTGCAAAAAATGCTCGTTGTAGCTGCGGCAAGTCGGCCCAAGCAATCTCAGCTCGCGACCCACTGCCGTTAGCTTAGCAGCTTAGCAAGTAATCCTTTGAGCCTTGCTTCCCGAAGGCAATGGCCCGCGTTCCAGAAGCCAGTGTGCGGGTTGGGCGCTCACGGGAAGGTTTCGGTCCACTTTTGTTCAAGCGGGGCTCCCGAGTCTGCCGCGCACTTCAACTTGACGGCGTCGCTGGCTGCGGCTCAGCCTCAGGCCCATGATGCCCATGCGACGGGAAACTCAGGAAACGCGTACGGGTACCTTGCTCGCCCTGTGCGCAAGGTGAGGCGCAATGCAGTGTTGGGAGACATTACCAATACAGCACCTAACTTTGGTGCTGGCCGACGCCTTGGTGTGCTTCAAACGTGTGATCTTCCAACCCGTGAGCCAAAGGTGTGAAGCTTCTCGAGAAGCCGAACCTCCTTGGACTCGCGGATTGCTCAGCGGCAAGGGTTGGCGAAGCTTCACAATACACGCAGCTTCCACTAGCAGTCCCTAGTAAATCGGAACTGTCCACCTTCATGGCCTTGACGGTCCACCTCCATGGCCTTGACACAATGACTGACAGGGGCAGCTCCAGAACTTCAAAACCTGCTCGAACGCTGGCGTCGGGATCCAGCTGCATTCACCAGTCGGAAGCGAGCTGTGCTGAACCCAGGTCGGAGCCGCCACAGCGAGCCTGAGCAGGCAGCGAAGGACTTTTGATTGTTCCGGGAGGGGCCAAGCTGTAGGTCTTTCCGCAGCAGGGAAGATGCACTCATCGTTGGGCCCGGTGGTGCGACTGTAGCTTGGGGCCCAGGATTCGGCATTTTTCGCATCACACGTACGACGTTGCTAGACGTGAGGCGCATGCGCGGGAGAATGCCCGTTTCCTCCGACCCGCCTCCGGCGACTTCATGGCCGGCCCCGCGTCAGGCGAGCTGCGTGTCCATGTGGCCATGCAGGATGTCGGAGAGGATGATCCCATGGATGTAGAGGAGTGGGCGCAACATTCGGCGCGTTTCAAGAGTTCACCCTAAGGATCCCCAGAATGTCGGTGAGTACGTCAAAGACATCTACTCCCACATGCTGTCGGTAGAGGCTATCTTCCAGCCTAGGCGACGTGGGTTCCTTTTGTGTGAGCAATTCATCTTTAGGAAGGAATGAGAGCCACAGATCCAGAGGGGGGAGAGGCCACACTATATATCGCAGCAGCGCGAGATCAATGCAAAGATGAGGGCGATCCTGGTTGATTGGCTCGTGGAGGCAGAAGTGTGTTGCAAGCTGCTTAGATGGGCCTGTCGGCCGTGAGGTCCACATGAAATACCGGCTGAGAAAAGAGACACTGTTCATGGCAGTGAACTTAGTCGATCGATTCTTGTCCTTGAGGCCGGGGCTCTGAAGCTTGATCAAGCAGAATGCTTCACTTCCGTTGTGTCCATGATTTTCTGATAGGCAAGTGGCGCGCAAGCGATTACAGCTGTGCGGGGTTGCAGCCATGTTTATTGCCGCAAAGTTTGAGGAGCTTGTGGCATGCTGTGCGTTGCAACAGTGCGATTCAGCTGAAAGCATTTGGGCTCCCTCCTGCGAGATTGCCAGGAGATCTACCCTCCAGAGGTGAAGGAATTTGTTTACATCACTGACAATGCCTACACCAAGGATGATATTCTGCACATGGAGGCGCGCAACACACAGCTCACACTTGCGACATCACCCCGTAGCATAGTCGTAGCATGCTGCCTCACATAAGTTGCACCATCCATCCGCAGGTTTCCATTCTGAGGGCTCTCAACTTTGAGCTTTGCGGCACCGCGCCGAGCATGGCGAAAATCACTTTCATTGTTGCAGACCGCCGACGGCAGAAGCGAAGCTTTTGCAATTGCAAGGCCCGACCCCGGCGCATTTTCTAGATCGTTTTGCGCGTGCCGGTCAATGCTCTGAGGACTGTATCGTACAGTCCTTTGTATATATTGTAGATGTTCCTCTCCTAAAATTCCGGCTGTCCGGCATCCCACTTGTCAGGAGCACGCACATTTGATGCAGTATTTGGCGGAGCTATCGTTGCTTGAAGTTCAGATGCTTCAGTATACGTCTGCAACTCAGACCTTTTGGCCAAACATATTTGATTTGCATCTTTGGCGCTTGGGGAGGGGGGGGGGTTCAACTGTATAATTTGTGCATTTGGCCAGGGAGGATCTACTTTTTGAGTCGCATGTGACATGAATTGCAGATCGGCACACAGAAGCGTAGCCATTGTAGCATGTCAGATGAGTTCACTCACCCAATGCCCAGTAATCACTCCAGTGATTCCATGCAGCATGAGAATGTGAAGCATCATTTCATTTCTTGCACGCCCAACGTGAGAAGCATGCACTTTCCATTGCTTCGGCACACCATCAGAAGCACCCTGTCGTAACCTGAGAAGCATGCTCGCTTCAGTGCTTCCGCGAACAACATGGCCTGTGATTCCACTATTTGACATTGCACGCGCAGCACGATAAGCGCGCAGCATGAGAAGCAGCTCTATGATTCGGCATTTCCCGCACAGTCTGGCCTGTGATTGCATAGCCAAGCAGATAGATAGTCAGATGCATAGAATATAGATAGACATAGATGTCTAGGCAAACTCATTTCTAGACATATACAGTAGCACTAAGGACGTCTAGCTAGAACTAGACACATAGATAGAGTGGTTGCCAGACAGATCGTCATGACAACATAGATTGCGACAGGTAGATAGCCAAACAGATGGCTTTCTCGAGAAGCAGCTAGGTAGACAACTTGAAAGCGAGACAGATGAATGGCAATAGATAGATCTAGCATGATGCAGCTCTACACACAAACAGCCAGATATTTAAAGTCTGCGACCATGAGATGGCATTGGAGATGCATAGCCATAAAGATATACATTGGAAAGCGCACAAACAGCTAGACAGCAGAAAGGCAACAAGCAATTTTCCAAACAACTAGCCTGCTAGAGAGACCGGTAGCTCGACACGTGGATAGCGACGAAGAGGTGGCCAAACAGACGGCTTTTCGACTAGCTGGACTGATCGAGACCCAGGCGCAATGGACGTGTTGCGACGTGCTGAGGCCCGCAAACGAAAAACACGCGCACATACAAAAACTATACTGAGTAAAGTCTTCTAAGAAAGTGAGAATGTGGGTCAATGTGGGTTGCAAAGAAAAACAACATCCTAGAACGCTCGATCGCGGAAGCACTCTCAACAGCTTCAATTGTGAGGCGCAACGCGATTTGTTTATCTCAAACGAGACAGTCCAGATTCAACTTCGGCAGTATGTTCCTGTATGTCAAGGACTGTTGTGCAGTAAGGCCGTCACATGTTGCTGCAGCAGCTGCGCTCTTGAGCCTCCCCTGCTGCATTTCAATCTCTCTGTTCCATTTGGAGAAGCGGCCGTGCCAGGCAACAAGCTCTTGAAATGTCCAACCTGGCCAACGTGCGGGCCTTACGACGAGAGACCACCAGCTTGTGGCAGAGCAAATTTGAGCGACTTGGTCACTAAGGTGCATGGCACAAATCAGCAAGCACTCCGAGGCAGAAGTTAAGGCCGCCTGTGTTTGACCACATGCAAGCCAGCCGGGCGACGAAGCCGAACTTTTGCGAGCGCCAGGCATGCGCTCGCGAAATGTGCGGGGTGCTCGAGACAATGGAGAGGACTGCGGAATGCTGGACCGAACTTCAAGAGCTCCATAGTCTCTTGCGAGGAGTTCCCTGCAGGCGATTCGCAAGAAGTACTCACAAGAACGGTTTAGCAAAATTGTCTGCATCTTATGGGAAAACAAATTGAGCGTTCTTCTTTCCACTGATGCTTTCACATGCTGACCGGAGAGTCTTTTTTTGTTCTTCTTCTTTTTTCCGAGGCAAAGATCACCTTTGGGAGTTGAACTGCCTGAAGGGGTGAATTAGATGATGCCTTTTTTGAACTTCTTCCTCAAAATGCTTTCGGATTACCCGATCGGCCAAGCCGTGTGCGGCATGTGCTCATGCAAACATTTGCCAGCTGCAGACAATCGCAGCGATCTGGAGCAGCGAGCCTCCACCGGATTTCTCAGGATCTCTGTCAATTCGGTGCACGTAGTTCGGAACGCACTCCCACTTGCTTGACAGCTCCAATTTTCAGTGGATTCTTTATGGTTATTCATTCCATGTTGAAGGCAAAGTACATGGTCGCGGGCGGGGTGCGACACTGCATTGTGGCTCTGGCCAGCCCAGTGAGACGAATGAGACGAATGAGACGAATGGGAGAGGTGGCCAGAAGCACTCGAATTCGTTGCATGGCGGAGCTCCGTGCGCCTCAACGATTGCAAGAAGCCTCGGTTGGCAGTTGACCATGCCCTGTTGCCATGCTTTGCTTCAGGCAAAGCTGGCAAGCAAGGTGCTAGCATACGGGGCGTTGGCCTTTTTCGTCTCAAAGCCAAACAGCCACAAAAAATATAGCTGAGTCACAATTGATTGAGCTTTTTCCACGGTCAGCAGGAGTCATCTCGATACAATTCGAGAGCCGTTCACGGACAATCAGAGGAATTACCAAGCCTTTTGCGCGCGCACGATGCCATGTGCTGCATGCGGCGAGGCAATGACTCCTTTTGGAAAGTGGGATGCTGTTTTGCACCTGCAGGAGCCCAGCGGAACTGAGTGGAGATGGGATCCTTTGAGGCAAGAAAGTTGTGTGTGTGTGTGAGTGTGTCAAAATTGGGTGACCTCCGCCCCCCCAAAGAAGAAAAGAGAGTGGTGTCCTTTTGGGTTTCTAGCCTCAAAAAGTGCTATCAAAAAGAAAAACCATGCCCACATGCCCATGGAAGGATTCACTGCGCAACTGTGGCAACTTGCAGAGGTGGGAGCTGGATCCACCGTGTGCAGAGGCGGGGACGGGCGTCGTTGTCGCTTGGGCGTGGGTGGCGTTTTGTTAGGCGGAGTGGAAGTATCTGGGGGATGCTGCTGGAGCGCCCGAAATCATGAGCAGCCAGCAGCCGGGCCCCCAGCCAAGTCAGCCTCATTCAGCTCGAGAGAGCAAATTTCAGGGGTACTTTGTTTCCCGCTGAGCCTTAGGTGTAGCTACAACAACAAGGTCTGCCGTGGATGCTACAACTCACGGCTGACCATCATGGGCAAAGTCCAGACAAGGCCTGAGCCTTTGGAGACAGACAAGGCCTTCCGAATTTCCTGAGGATAAGAGCCAAGGGAGGGTTGGAGGAGCTGCAGCCGTCATTGAAGGTTCGCAAGGCCGGCCGGGTCGGAGATGCACATACTGGATAAAATTGGATCGCACCACTTTCAATCCATGGTTGAAACCATTGTTTGCTGGCATTTCACAATTCCAGGATTTCTTGGACGGGCGCCCAGATGATGTTGAATTTCGTCCATCCACAGTAGGCCCTACCGCAGATTTACCAAGCGATCCCACTTCAACTTGGGTGCCCATTGGGAGCGCAGAATCGCAGAAAGCCGCAAAGCATCTCTTCCAGGACTATGAAGCAGCTCACGAGACGGTGTTGACGCGAAACCGCGCCGCACGCGGCTGATTTGCCTGCACAACCGGCGAGGTGTCGCAGATCGCAAGTGAAGTGATCAAAAGTGCAGTGAGGCCAAGATCGATGGACTGCCAGCGGCTCAGCTTTCCCAATGCTACATGCAAATTGACTGCTGGTGCTTATTAGTAAAGGTTACTTGTTCATTTCAGCAGCGGCCAAAACCTCCGTTGGCCATGTTGTGCACCGGAGTTTTTTGCCAAGTAGGGTTCAAGTAGGGTTTGGCCTTGGCTTAGCCGGTAGTCCTCCCTTTTGGGTTGTTTTCTGTTTGTTTTTGGGATGGGTATCCCGCTAAACCAAGGCCATCACATGTCGCTCACCAAATGCCGTGAGAGACACTGTTTCACCCAGGAAGAACATGGATTGGGGTCGGGGTCACTCTTCATGGGGGCTTCGTGTGGAGTAGATGGTTCTACTACGGTCTAGCAAGCTGGTGACAGTAATCCCGAAATATATTTTTTGACGCTGCTCATTCGATCTCGCGCAGGCAGAAGGCTGCCCATTTGAATGGACAAGTTGGCAGGCGCTGAGCCAGCACACATAGGGCCATATTATTAATTCCAGGCTGCCCTAGAAGACAGGCTAGTTTCCGTGCCGTTGTTGTTTCATGTGGCAAACCTGAATCGCGTTCAGAACATGTTTCTACTGGATAACTGCACAAGTGCGCAGTGAGGGATTACAATGCCTGCTTCTCTGCTGCATGTTCTCGTTTTGTTATCTTTGCAGTTGCTCTTGGCGCTATTTATTGTCGTGTCTGCTGTCATGGACCTTTGGCCCCCGCTCTGGCAGTAAATAACCATGGTCACCATGGTCACTAATTGACGAAGTCTTTGATGTTCTTGGCATCGCGCTGTCGCGCTTGCTTGCATTTTGGGGGCTTCGGTTCGGGAAACGGCGGCACAAAGATGCTGTCATCGCAATGGTGCTCACTGCGACAGTCGTCGTGATATTCGTTGTGGTTGGATTGTGTTTGTCATTGTGGTCCTTGTTGTGCAGTCATCGTGGCTGCTGTTGTCTTCACTGCTGCATCATCATTGTGGTCGTAGTCATTGTGGTCGTCCTTGTGGTCGTCAATGTTGCCTTTGTTGCGATCATGACTGCTGTGCTCGTCGCTGCGTGTGGTTGCAGTTGTGGTCGTTGTTGTTGTCTGTGGTTCTGGCCGTGATTGCTGTGGTCTTTGTTGGTGTTATCGTTGGTGTTGTCGTTGTGGTGGTCCTCGTAGCTGTTGTCATGCACGTTGCTTTGGTTGTCGTCGCGAGTATTGCTTTAATGAATCCGGCGATGCTGATGATGATGATGATGACGACAATGACGATGACTAACACGACGAGTAAGACGACGATGACGATGACGATGACGATGACGATGATGATGACGATGATGATGATGATGCAATTAATGCTGATGCTGGTGCTGATGCTGGTGATGGCGTGGTGGGTGGTGGTGATTTCGCTGGCCCTTACATGTCTGACTGGACGCTGCTGGTCCTTGCCGATGCTGTTCAACCGTTGGCAACTGCACGCGTTGAACCTGTCCACGTGCTTCAGCGTGCTTCCCTGAAGGTTACTGTCCAAGGATGCTGAGACCGGACGCTGGACAGTGGAGTTTGCTGGATACCCAGACTTCAGCTGTTCGGCTCAGTAACGATCATCAATTTGGCACAGGTGGATGGCGACAAAAAATCGATCTCCGAAGCAAACTTATCTGCATCGAAGGCAGGCTCGGTACAAACGATTTGCAATACTCTCGAATGGGTTGCCCGTTTCTGACCAGAGGATATTGACATGGAGTGGGAGATTGCCCGCGCAAAGAGACTTTGGCACGGATTTTGCAGATACAGCATATGCCCAGATCCTGCGCTTGGAGCAGATCGATATTGACCGTGCCCACGCCAGGTTTGCATCTAGCAATCCAGCAGCAGCACAAGCTGATGGGAAGCCAGTTGCAAGACCTTTGGGGTCGGAGGCTTGCAGGCAGGGCAGTCCGGAGCCTGGGCCACTGAACGCAAGGTCGAGCACAACCTGGCCAAAAGTGAAGGGCATTCATCCAGGCCCGCATTTATCATATTGACACGTGGCTCAATGCCGCATGTGCCGGTCCCAGCCTCTTTGAGGTGCTGTCGTTCGATTGCAGAACCTTGGCAAGATGAAGGCCAGCCATGAGAGCATGGAATTTCCGTTGCGCGGACAGAACCGTGGCAGGAGCTGAATGGGCGCAAGGGGAGGCCGAGTATGTGATTTTCAGAGGGTGCGATGAGATGTGGTGAGCAGGTGCATCAACTTCGACAACGAGGCATTTTTCTTCACACGTCCATAAGGCTGGAAGACCAATCCCTTACCTGCAGGCTGGCAGGTGGAAAGTTGACCTGGGTGATGAGTACAAGCGACTCGGCAGATCCAATGCAGTGTTGATTGGCTCTGCTTCTTTTCGCCGCCAAGATCGTTGAAGATCGAGAACTTGGCACAGGCCTTAGTGTCATCTCCTGCCTTAGTTGTTTTTGGTGGAGTGAGTTCGCAAGAGCGAGGAGCAGTCTTTCAGGTCCCGGCCCCAAACGAGAAGCCACCGACCAGGCAGAGTGCGCAAGAAGAGCCAGGGTCTCAAACACAGAGACAGAGAGAGAGAGGGAGAGAGACAGAGACGGTTGTCACTCATGATTGTCATTGATGCTCATTCAGCGTCCATTACTGCTTGTTTGCATTACGTGACCTCTGTACCAGGAAGGCAGCCGCATCAAGTGAGATGGCAAGGCCAGGGTAGACTTGGGCCATTTTTGCGAAAGCTCGCTTTGGCGCCGTTTGGCCATTTTACGCGTTGAGGCAAGAAGTGCTCAGTGCTCGAGAAAGACATGCGGAAGAGTACGGCTGCCACCTCAGGGGAAGGCATCTGAAATTGGCATTCATTTGGAGCACAAAGGCTGGGAAGGTTAGTCCAAGGATGGCACCGGCAGGCGCTGAAGAAGTGCTTACATGCTGTTGCTGTGTTGCATGCTGTGAATGATTGACTTGCGAATGAGGCAGGCAAAGAACTGCGACGATTCTGCGTGCTCCAAAAGCAATCAAATTGTTATTATGAAATTGAGTCCAAGAAACTGACGGAACACTGCTTGCAAGAAAGCTTCAGCCAGATGAACACAAGGAAAGAGAGCAGAGGTGCCAAAAGCAAGCAGCTACAGTTCTTGAGCCATGCTCTCTGCAACATGCAAGTGAGTCCTCACTGCTGTTGCAACCATGTGTGCCTTGCTCGGCAGCCAGCGGAATCTAGCTAGCCCATTCGTGAATTAGTTTGCCAACTAGTCAATCATCTAGCACACCTAGCGTGGAAAGTCAATGCATTTCATGTCTCCGTTGCGTCTCCACACGGGTTTCTATGCAGAGAAGCCGGTGCAATCTTGCGCCCAGGTAGGGTTTGCTTGTTGCATCCCAGCAAAGGGTGCGCTTTCCGTGAAGAATAGTCCGCAACATTGTGCTGTGCATATTTTGGTGTGGTTTGCTTGCTTCAAGCACCTTTTGAGCGGACCATTGCCCAAACTAGCTGGGGCCTCAAAGTGGGAAGAGTATGAAGTTGGACCCTGGTGGCTTTGCGGAAGCTTCGCAAAAACGACCCATGGCTTTTAAAAAACGAGGTCTGAAACACCCAGCAAGGGAAGATCGAGACAGGAAAATAACACTCTCAGTGCTGCAAAGCTGCGCAAATCTTTTCGGAGTTGATTGATGTAACCTACTACTGTATTCTGCAACACGTTATAATGTCTTATTTACAAGTTGCATATATTGAATAATATGCTTGTATAACGTTTGCAGATCGAGTGTTAAGCACAAACTGGCATGGGACACATCCATTGGCAGTCAGTGCCTAAGGTGCTGGTCATTCAATCGCTTCAATCCTGAGGCTTAAGCCTTCTCTTTCACGGCCTGCCTCCTTCGGCCAATGGGTCCATGGCTTTTGCAGGCAAGCCATGGGCAGACTTCACTGCGAAGTACACAGGCCAGTCACGTCAGCCCTGCGTCATCGTTCCGTCTCGCATAGCTTCAAGTGAGCGAGAACATAACGGGAACCCAAACATCAGGCATATTTTGTGGAAAACGTCCACGATGCGCCACTCCGCAAAGCCACCGTCATGCTGCGAAACCTCGCACTGACCTTTCCGCGGATCCTGGTCCCGAAACCCATGAAATAATTGCTCTAACATGATATATTCCGAATCTCGAAGCAAATGCTACTTACATAATTCTCAATTTATGTCATGTTAACTTCAATTTTATTATAACATATGTGCAAGGGTCAAAACACGTTATGTAGAGGTCTTCATTGCGGCCGCCGTGACATAACTGTTGTTTGAAAAACATGTGTGTAGCGACAGGGGGCCTTGAGTAGCAACACCCCTGTTTAGGGCTTGCATGTATGTAAGTCCCCATGGAACATGTTTGTAAGTACCTTTTTACTTGCATGGGAACGGAAGTACGTGCTGAACACATCGTGGAAGTCTAAGTCCCGGCTGCGACGCAAGACAGGTTTGAAGGATCTCGTCTTGGCAGTTTGAGCGTTCCAGTTTAAGAGGTGCTCCGTCGCCTTGGCGGGGACTGGCGACGATGCAAGCAAAAAAGAGGCACTGTGCTTTTGAAGTAGGGTTCCGGCAGCCCCTGGGAAAAAATCCGGCACCCGTAGCGACACCCAAAGCGACACCTTTCAGATTATGGAGCGACACCCAAAATCCCTTCAGGTAGGCAGTTGCCCCTTCGCGTACTACACTTGTACTACAAAGTTGCGATTTTCAAGCTGGGGCTGCAGACGTGTACTTCGCGTGCTACACTTGTACTACAAAGCTGCGATTTTCAAGCTTGGGCTGCGGACGTGTACTTCGAGTGCTACACTTGTACTACAAAGCTAGGAGCATGTCCTTGACGTAGAGGAGTCGGCGGGAAGTGATCGTCCCGTGTGTCGAGCAAGCACTACCATCTCTTCCGCAGTAGCCCATGGGGAAAAGGCATGAAAGGAAGGAGGTTGAGGCAAGCCTCATGTACTACTTTGGTGCTGAAAAGCTGAGACCTTCCAGCCGAGATGCGAGAAATGAGCTGGCACTGTGTGTAGCGACAGGGGGCCTTGAAGAGCGACACCCCAGCCAGCCATGACAGCCAACCACAACACATGTTTTGACCGCCGCACATATAGAAATGTCTTAAGCTTATTTTATTGCTGTAATATTTTTTCACGGAGGGGGCTCTGTGCGTTGCTGCTGGGGGCGTACTTCCAGAAATCGGCCGCCCAAATCGGCAAATCTCGGCGATATTTCGCTTTCCTGGCGCAAAAGGCTCCTCGCCAGCAGGCCCAGATTTCTATGATATTTGGTCCTCCTTGCCTTCTTGTATAGCGTTTCTTGTCGACGGGAGGGAAGGGTTGAAACATGGCCAGAATTGCGCGCTTCTGGCGCGGGGTGGGTTGGGGAGCGCTAGGGATTCGCAATATTTCGTCACACAACTGAAATTTTGCGTGCTTGATGTGTTGCCTGTGCCGCGTGCTTTGGTGGTTGTGTGGTGGCGTGGTTGTGTGGTTATGCGGTTGTGTGTTTCTGAGTTTCTGTGTTTTTTGTCTTTTTGTATTGTTGTGTGTTTTGTGTTTCTGTCTTTCTCTGTTTCTGTTTTTTTTTGTTTGCGTGTTTGTCTGTTTGTCTTTTTATATTTTTGTGTTGGCGTGATTATGTATTTTTGCGTTTGAATGATTTTGTGTTTCTGTATTTTTTGTTTTTTTTGTGAATTTGTTTTTCTATGGTTGTTTGTTTGTGTGGTTGTGTGGTATGGTTGTGTGGTTGTGTGGTTCTGCGTTTGTGTTATTTTTATTTTGTGTTGTGTGTTTTTTTGTGTTTGCATATATTAGTATTTGTATTTTTTGCGATGTTATGATAATAGTATTATGTTTATATAGGTTTGTAGTTTTTCAATTTATAGTTATATATTATTGGGAAATTTTAGGATTTTATATATTTAATAAGTTAATAACAATATAAAATAAACATATATATATATACACATATTAGTAAATAATTGCTTAAGTATATAACATATAATAATGTCGTTATATTATTCGAAATATAAATATTGTTTAAATGATGAATGTTTCGTTACGCATTCGGACAACCATTAAATGATGATGATTATTAAATGATATGAATGTATTTGTAAAATTGTTTTGTTAGGCAATATAAAATAGAATATAATGAAGTGAAATGACGTCCGGTGGTATTTTGCCCCTTTGAAGGGAAAAAACATCTTTTTGTAGAGGTCCTAAAAGGTTGACCTTCTATTTTCAGGTGCTTTGTGCAGGTGAGGTCAAGTTGAAAGGGAAAGCGGAACCGGAAAGAAGCAGAAGCTTCTGGTTGTTTGAGCAGGAGGCGTAGGAAGGAGGTTGTTTGAACTGTGGTTGGGGCATGTTACATCGCTCCAGCTCCCATTGATAGGAAATCAGGTCGATTGAGCAATTTTAGTCTTGATGTTCTGTGGCTTAATGCCCCATAAGTATTGATTTCCCCGAAAGGATGCCACCACCCAGTCCAAGGTTTGTTCCCGAGATTTGGCACCCGCCCTGGGTTTTTTTTGGGCAGATGTCCCCAATGCAGAGATTCGGTCGAAACATTGGACTCACAGAAGGTCCCATTCCCCATAGTTCTAACCTGCTCAATTTTCTAGGAAGCGGTTTGGATGCGTTTGTTGTGCATCCACCCAGTAGGATAGCAACAGGGTACAAACGAGTATTGGGAAAGGTAAATCAACTGGGGAAGCAACGCGTGGGATCCACAAAGAATGCATCCAATCCGTTTGCTGGAAATTTGGGGGCGGCAAAAATAGGAGGGGGGGGTTGCCCCGACACGGGTCCTTGAGGGGGCGCTGTTTGGCAACCTGGCCGGGTTTGCTCGGCTCGGGCGCTGGCAACACGGGCTGGTGATGAGCTCCTTCGGCGCGGAGATGGCGCTGAAAGCCTTGGAAGGCGCCGGGGTGACAGGTGGCGGTGGGTCCAAACCAATGGGATCCCATTTTGGTGGGTGATTTCACCACCCATCTTAGAGCCTATTTTAGTGGTTGGATTGGGATGTTCACTGGGGGTACGGGGTTTTGACCCATGGCCAGGTGGCGATTTGGCAATTTTAACTTGGCTGCTATTGGGTTGGATCTTGAGACTTGAGCTTTTCGGGAAATCAAGGGGTTTCCCCACTAAACCCACAAAAAGCTAAACTTTTTGCAGAGGGCTCAACCGCAACCAAGTTGAGGTCACTTCTTTTTTCTTTTTTTTTTGTCGTACCCTCCCAACCAGTAACATGGAACCTGACGTTCGGGGCTCCCTTTAAACGAACATGGTCTTCCAGGACCACCCTTGTTTGGTTCCATATCAGTTAGTAAGAAAGTATTAAACAAAAAGCAAAAAACATGTCGTACACCACCATTTTGGGGATCCTCCAAAAAAGAGACCCGAGTGGCCGTGGCTCAAATGAGCCACAATCAAAACCCGGTCCCAACCAGAAATGGGTGCAGCCGCCGAGTTAATTCTTTAAATGGTTCTGCGTAGGCCTTTCTAATACCATGATTATGACTCAAGTACCGAAAATGTTTGGCACCTTGGTAAATGGATGTTGGGCCAAAAAAGAAGTACCCACCGCGGGCCGGATATGAAGCCTACCATAGGCAGTTTCGGGTTCACTCCAAAGTTTCTTGGTGGAATCCCCTAAACATGGACACAAACCCCTTCCATAGGGGTCCTCACTTCCCTCCTCGTTGCAAGGCCTGCGCTGGCAGGGGCTCCAAGTGCTGGGCATCCTGCGCCAGGTCGGGCGAAAATGGAAGTTGCATACCCGTCATGGCTCGAAGCTATGTTTCAGCTTTTCTCGAATTGGTGGCTTGGATTGGAGGTTGGGAGGTTTGGGGTAGCTCCCCAGAACCTACCCTCAAGAACCAGAGGTTCAAATCTCCAAACCACCGGACCAGGGTCAACCTGAATGTTTGCTCTTTCAGTTGGCGTGGGGAGCTTTCCCCACTTTAGTTTTTACGCTGAACATTTGCGACCGGCCCCTCTGCTTGCTTCGGGCCCAAACAACAAAAAGGCAACGCGGATTCCAAAAAACAGCGTTGGGGTTGACCAAAGAGGGTCCGCCTTGTTTTATTGGCAAAAGTCAAAACACATGTTATACAAAGCGGTGCAACCAAAGTGGACATCGCGCGTGTTGGACAAATGTGGGTTCCGCACTCGCATAGCTAATTGCGAGGTTGACAGCTACAAAAGACTGCCGGTGCGCATGCACGCGCGCTTTTTCCTTCGCGCACAAACGCCGTTTGTCTGCGCTGGACGCATGGGAGCGCATGCTTTCCATGCGCTCACATGTGTGAGATTGAGTTGCCCAGTTTAGCAAGCAAAAATGTTGCTGGTTAGATACTTGTTGTTAGTTCGAAAGTTAGGTAATTCGCTGGGTAGCCTAAAGAACTAGCTACCTAGCTAGTTAGATAGCTGGCTTGCGCCGGCGAGCCACTTGGATAGTTTGTTGGCCAAGTCGCTAGTTCGTGAGCTAGCGAGTTGGCTGATGAAGGCTTGTTGAAGATTGCCATCTCTCTGAAATCAACATGGAACCTGAACAGGGAGAGGACATTTTCCTTTCAGAGACCCACTGTCAGGTTCCATGTTAATTAGTGCGGGGGCAATTTGGTTAGTGAACTTCCTTTGAGGCACGGCGGATGCCCTAAATATTGCAAGTACACCAAGCATACTCAACCGCAACATCATTGCAAATCACAGTTGTCTTAGAGGGTTTCCTTGTTCCCTTACTTGCAATATTGAGTTGGCATCCGCCGTAAGGCGGTCGAACGTCGGCCAAAGGACCTGTGCCAGGTTGGGCTCCAGCAGGACATGGCCACTTTGACCTCCGCCTGCCGCGCATGTGGCAAAGGCGCCCAATCCGCCTGGCAACGCGCGCTGGGCTGGTTTCCGCGGCGAGGGCCGAGGGGGTTGGATCTGGCAGAGTGCAACGCTCTCATCAGCGCCCTAGGTTGTGGATTCATTTTCCACGTTTTCTTTGTGCGTGTTTTTTTGGTGGAAGGCCTTTTTTTTTTTAAAGCAGGTGTTCCCTTCCGCTTGAAGGCGTTTGTCTTGGGGGAGGGCCCCATTTTGCAAAAGAAGGGGGTCCCCAACCGATGACTAATGATCTAGTGGCTTTCCCTTGGTGGCTAGGTGGAAATGCAGGTGGGCCTCATGATTTGCAGTTGCGATACCCTGCCCCTTAGCAACTGCCAAATGGATATGTATCAAAATAGGAGCTGGCAAAACAATGTGGTTTTCTTGCGGTGTCCCTGCGAACCAAGCTGAAAGCGTACCCTCAAAAACACAAATCTCACTTGCCAAATGTTTCTGCGTGAAAAAAAGCTCGCTTCCCCGGAAGGCTTTTCGCTTCCCCAAGGCTCCCAAGGCTAATGCCCCATTTTCCGGACGAGCGCGGGTTCCTTTTGGCTCCGGCGCCAGGCAGGAGCTGTCAGTGATGGCTTGGAGGCGCCAAAGGGCTCAGGCATATTTCCGGTTGGAAAAGCGCACAAAGAAGGAAACACCCAGGGAGCCACAATCATACCCTAGGGACGCGAAGGGTACTCACTCCTTAGACTTTTTGGGAAGACCATGTTGGTGGCGGACCAAAGTTCGGGCTCTTTTGGGCCTATCCACTCAGGAAGTGAGGGACACTCCCAATCATACATGGGCGCGGCCGCCTTGGTGACTCCGTTCACTATTTCTGTACCAGGTTTTGACTATGGCTCAAGTGAGCCACAATGAACACCTAGGTGGATGCCTGTTCGGTGATCGTCTGAATATAAGAAACCTCGGTTCTTTCCATGGTATTAGACCTCTTTAGCGCCAGGTTCTATCTGTGACTCAAGTGGGTTTGTTTGAAAATAGTGGAACCTCAAAAATGTGGTTGGCCCTTGAGTTTCCCTTTATCCCCCCCAAAGAAGAGCTGCCATGAACAAAAGACACGCCAACTTACAGCCAAGAAGTTTCTTTCCTTCACCCTCAAAAAGACATACCGACCAGCCCAGTGGGGACTCTCTCTCTCTCTCTCTCTCTCGCCTCTACATTTGCCCGTTTCCGCCAGTTTCCCCACGTTGAACTTGCGCACCTGCCGTTGCTGAGACCCGCACTTAGTACAACTTAAAAAGGTGGCGAGCTTCCATGCCTCATAGCGTTTGGACATGACTTTTTCCGCAGCCGTCGCCGAGGCGTCATCGGCGAGCAGGCGGCCCAGCGCATGCAGGGCCCCCAGAAACAAGATGGGTGTGGTCCAAGAGGCTCCCACTCTACTCTGGGTCCCTGCGTAGTTTTCGGGGACCCCCCCCTCAAAAAGGCACACGCTAAACTTGTTGTTTATTTTAAAAGAGATGAATAAATAGTGGGTTTCCTTGTGGCTTTCCCTTTAAAAACAAAGGCCTCAAAAGGACGCACCCCATTTCGATGGCTCGAAGGAGTCGGACCCCAGAATGGAGTTCGGTGTCCTTGAGCGCCAATCACGGGGCCTCACAAAAGACACACAACCGAGGCAACACAGAACAGCAACATGCCTGTGGCTTGCCGGAAAGGTAGAGGTTTGTTTTGTTTTTGTTGTTTACTTAAAAGTGTTCCAAGGAGGTTCGGTGCTTTTTGAGGGCGAACCGCCACTTCTGTGAGTTAAGAGCAGTTTTTGGTAGGGCCACTTGCCCTTTCGGAGGTCCGAACTCGGAGAGCTGGAGATTTCCAACACGGCCTGGGCGTTTGCTCGGATTGCCGTGCGGGGCGAGAGGCGCGGTTTTGAGGCGGTTTTCGGTTGTGATGTGCTCGCATGGTAAGGCTTGCGATTTTTTTTTTTGGGTGTGTTTCTGCGACCGGGCCCAGGCTAATGCAGGCAATTTCCAATGCCAGCAGAAGTGCTCCAGTCGCTGGCATCGGAACTGTGGACAACATTGAGGGCTCCCTTCTCAGTCTCAAGAAAAGCTGCGCTGCATGGCGCGCCCCGGCACCCGAGGTTTGAGCCCCCAATGGGATTTACTCCATCGCCGGGGCCCCCAATTCGTGGCGTAGACCCCGGGCGAGTGCAGAGGGATCGTCAGGTTTGGTCTTGGAGGACGGGGCGCGCCCATTTGATGGCGCGGCTGGCACGATGGCCTGGGGCCCAAGTTGGCGATTTTGGGGTTTTGGCGCCGGGGCTTTGCTCGGAGCAAGTTAGCTGCATTTGGAAACAGGCGCAAACAAGCCTCCAACAAACCAGTTACAGCTACAGAACATCCTGCAGAACATCCTTTTTTTTGGATTTTGTTTTGTTTCCCCCCCCCCCCCCGGGTGGAGGGAGGGCGGATTCACGAGGATTTGTGTGGCTGTGTCTTTTTTTCGAGGTATATACCCCTTTTTTTGGCGGTTGTTTACAGGGGAACCAACGGGAAAACCCTTATTTCGGAAGGTCCAACCTCAAAAAAGTGAGACATGGCCAACAGGTGATCCGGATCCCCATGAAACCGCCCGTAGCAGTGGTTAGTTTATACATCCTTGGGAGCCCCGAGCCTCGGGTAATGCGAGGGCCACCTTTTGGCGAAAATGAGAGCCGTGCCAGGCATGGCAAAAGGCTGGGGCCTGAAAGATGAAGCCAAACTTATCTTTGTTGCATTTTGCTTGCATGTTAGGGCTTGCACTTTTTGCCAACTAATGGGTTTTCCATTAAAACACTAAAAGTTAAACTTCTAGCAGGGAAGCAGAAAGCAACCGAGTTATAGCCTTTTCGCTCCTTTCCCATTCCTTTTCCCAGGACCAGGTGCGGGAGAGCAGAGTGATTCCCGCAGCTCAGCGCAGTTTGATCATGCGTGTGCGCGCGTCCCTTGCGCATCCATTGGATCACTGAGCACGAGAAGGCAACTGCTGTTGCTGTTTCACCTGTTTAAATGTTTGTCGAAGAAGTGTGATCGTTTGCGAGAAAATAGTCAGATCGCTGCACCCTGAGTGCCCGTGAGCTCGCGGAACTGAGTGCTTCAAGGCAAAGAAGAGACCGTGCTAGCTGTTGGTGTTAAAGTGCAGCGCCAGTGCTGCCGGCTTGCAGCTCCGGGCCCAAGGGGAGGCGAACGTTGAAGGCGTCCATAGGCATCCCCGGGTTTCGGTTCTCACGGCTGCTTCGAAGGCCATGGGCAGCGGAGGCTCCGTGGAGGAGGAGGAGCTGGGCCCGGTCACGCCATACGCTTTGCTCCGCCTTTCGCATTTTTGGATGCGGTGAGGTTACAAGTTACAAGGCATCCTTGCAAACCCCTGACACAAATCGATACAAATCGGAGGTTTGCTGGGCACCCTGTGATGCGCAACTGAGGTGCTGTGGTCACGGTAGGGCCGAAACCAGTCGTAGGGCAGTGCGAGTAGCGCACTGGATAAAGGGAGATGGCTCGTGAACTACCCAGCATCGGGCTGCACAGAGTGAGCCGGTCACCACTTATTCAGACGTGGTGCGAGTTGCGCACCGCTGAAGGAGACACCAGGCCAGACGAACGCTTCACCGGCAAGAAATGAGAGCTCAAACCAGAAGGAGCGCTTCTCAGCAGAGGCTCAGGAGGGGTTTCCAAAAACTGCATGTATGTTGGAGCCCTTTCCGCAAGCCGTTTTTTCTTCAATGAGGCTTTCTAGATGGCAAGCAACTTCCAAGAGAAATGCTCTCTTTATCCCACACAATTCATCACAATTCACTCCATGCGGTGGTTTTGGGGGAGGATTTCGGTGTGTTTGCATTTTTTAGAAATAGTAGCGGCTGCGGGGCACAGTATACAGATGGCGTCGCCCCAGTGATTTCAGCACGCGCATCTCCTGGGATCCGTGCTCTGGGCTCCCCTCTGCTGGTGGTTTTCTTCCTGTACTGCTTTTTCTTGAGACGCATCTTACCCCCAGCTCTGCCGTCCATTCTGCGTGGGGCCACAAAATGCCACAAGGCTTGTCATTGTGAGACTGGGTTGGGTGGGTGCATCACCACCGTAACGATTGGCTTAATCGGCCAAGTCATGAACGAAAAACTAGGGTCATTCATTATGAACGTGAATAGTGCTGCGCGCGAATGTGGAGACGTTGGTTGATTGGCGCATCATGAAGGCAAGCGGTGCATCATAAGCGCGAGACGTGGGTTGGCTGGCTGCATCATGAATGCGATGCTGGGGTTGAGTGGCCCACGTGCATGTGAGACATTGGCTTTTTGCCGCATCATGAGTGCAAGGGTTGCGTCATATGCTTGACACTTGGGTCATCATGAAATCAAGACATGGGTTGATTGCCTGCATCATGCATGAGGGTTGCATCGTGATCCTGAAAATTGGGCTAGTCGGCAAACTCATAAACGCGAGGCTCAGATGGCTCGGGTTGATTGGCCCCATTCACATTTCGAACCCGAATGGTGCGTTGCGTGATAAGCGTTTGGCTTGGGTTGCTGCGTCATCAATGCGATGGCCCTGTCGGTCATGTTGTGCTGAACAATGCCACAACCGTCCCCTTTGCTCTTAAAGACTGTAGGCAGCTGGGGCAGGGCGCGGATAAGCAACTTGCGGGGAGTAGGTTACAAGACATCTCTTTGCAGCCCAGGCTCATGTAAGACAGCCTCGCCCCAGGACCCGCGTGACACAAGCCAGCTCTCCAAGTACTTCAAGAAGCCCTACATTGAGGGGCATATCTTCTCGAGCTCGTTGTATCATGAAGATGCCATTGGTGAGCTCGTTACTTACAGGTATGATGCGCCTGACGGCCCCATTCAGGTGTGGCAATATGCCTTTGATCTTCGAAGCTTCTTTCCAGATGCCTTAGAAAAGAGCAAGGGCGAGGCGCTCGTGTTGTACCACTACACAAACGAGTTCTGCTTTCAAAATGTTGCCAACGTGGAGCAGATGTCGGCGACAATTTTTGCCTCCCTGGTTGACGAGCGAGCGCACTTTGGCAAGGGAGTATATGCCACGCAGCATGAGCCTGCCCATTGGAAGGAAAGGGTCCGAGTTCTGCTGAACAACTACAGCAATGAGGACCCATGGAGGCCAGATCTGACAGATGCGGAAAGCAAGCGAGTGGCGCAGGAATGGGGTGACCCCAATCCCCAACACAAAGACACGGCGCACCCCCAACATCGGGCTGCGTTTTGCTTGCCCCTCATCGTGCCCCAAGTCTTGGCCTACAACATCTTCCAGCGACAGACCCCAGACCTGAAGTCCAAGGGCGTGGCCTTGGGGCAGGATTGCAAAGGCAGAAAGGTGGATGACAACCGAGATGTGTGGGTGGTGCAACTGGCAGAGGCCGGCGATGCCGGCGCCGGCAAGATGGGCAAGGCATGCGCTTGCAGCTACTCCGAAAGTCAAGAGGAAACACGGATGTGGCAACCCTGGCTTGCATCCACACTTTGGCCCGCAGGCTGCACGGGCGCGGTCAACTTGATGAGGCAGAGGACCTGTACATGGAAGCGGTCGAGGCAAACTCGAAGAAGCTTGGAGATGACCATCAACACACTCTACGGAGCTGCACCAACTTGGCAGGTTGCATGCATGCCAAGGGAAACTTGCCGATGGCGGAGCAGTTCTACCGCCATGTCTTCAAGGTCCGCACAAAGGCCCTTGGTAAACATCCAGACACGGCCAAAAGCATGGCTAACTTGGCCAGTGTGCTCTCTGACATGTCCCAGCTCGAGGAGGCGGAAGACTTGGCCCGTCGTGCTTTGAAAATGAGGCAGGAGACGCTGGGCCATGCGCATCAAGACACATTTGCCAGCATCAACAACGTGGGTGTGCTGCTTTTTACGCAGGGCAAGCTGGCAGAGGCGCAAGATCTCTTGCAGAAGGCCCTGAAATCTGTCCGAGACACGCTCGGCAGCACCCACCCCAGGAGCCTCGACTGCATGTCCAACTTGGCGGCGGTTCTGAAGCAGCAGGGCCAGACCTCTGCGGCGGAAGCGCTATACCGCGAGGCCCTGCCCGCCTGTCGCGAGAAGCTCGGAGAGGAGCACGAGGCCACGATCGCCACCATGAACAACCTGGCAAATCTCTTGGGAAATAAGGGCTCCGCAAAGGAGAAACAGGAAGCGGAGCAGCTATTCAACCGGGCCTTGGCGATAAATCGCGCCACTCTGGGAGACACCCATCCCCACACCCTGAGCACCCTAAACAACATGGCGTCTATGTATACACAAAGCGGGGAGTTTCAAAAGGCTGAGCCGCTGGCCCGTGAGGCTGTGAAAGGCCAGCGTGCAACTCTGGGGGACATGAGCCTCAGCACCTTGTGCAGCATCCACAATTTGGCATGTATTTTGGATGGCCAGGGCAAGACTCAAGAGGCACAGAAGCTCATGCGCGAGGCGCTCATTGGCTACAGCAAGAAGTTGGGGGAGAACCATCCCCGGACTCGCAACGTGGCTGAGAAGCTTCAACGATTGGGATCAGGGCCGATGCAATCAGGGTCGATGCGTGCCGGAATAATGGGACAGGCGCGTGTGGATTCGCCAGACCTGTCCGAATTGATGGGCAGGCAGGTGGGATTCGGAGAGCCTATGATGGACCCACGAATCTTGCAGGCCCGGGTGCTTTGATTGTGCAACGCAGGCATTGTGCAACGCAGGCATTCTGTGATGGAATTTGCATGTTGCTTGTTTCCGCTGGGAAGGCTAGACTGAAGATGGAAGCGGCAAAGTGCACCAATTAAATGTTGCTGGCCTATGCTTTGGATCCTACTATTGCTAAGAGCAATCTCTTAGAATTGCTGTTATTGCTGCTGCCGCAACTGGATTTGGGATGTTCAGGGTATGAATCGTGCGTTTGCTTGAAAAAACGAAAAAAGGAAAATAAAACGACAACGTTTATTTGGTGTTCAGGTATTGCACCATGTTTGGACCACGCTGCAAGTATGCTTTCGCTGGGGCAGTTGCATTACAGAGCCATTGTCGCGGCCACCTCGGCCTTGTTGGAGCTGCCAAATCTGCACTTCCTGTACAACACTTGTACTGAAAAGTTGCAACTTTAGAGCTGCAGCTGCCAAAATGCACTAGACTTGTACTGAAAAGTTGTGACTTTCGAGCTGGAGCTGCCAAAATGCACTTCCTGTACTACACTTGTACTGAAAAGTTGCGACTTTCGAGCTGGAGCTGCCAAAGTGCACTTCCTGTACTGCACTTGCACTGAAAACTTTCGAGCTGCAGCTGCCAAAGTGAACTTCCCGTACTACACTTGTACTGAAAAGGTGCGACTTTCGAGCTGCAGCTGCCAAAGTGCACTTCCTGCACTATATCTTATCGAAAAATTGCAATTACACCTGTGATGAAAAGTTGCGATGTTCGATCTGGAGCTGCCAAAGTGTACTTCGCATACTACAGCTGTACTGAAAAGTTGCGATTCTCGAGCTGGAATTGCCAAATCGCGCTTAGCACACCTGTGCGGCAAAGCGCCGGCGTTTCAGTCGGAACTGACAGAGCATATTTTGCATACCACGTTTGAGGTTGTATAAAGCCCCCCTTCTTGCCGTTTAGTGTTCGGCGAGCCCTTGCATTGAGAAATTTTCACGAAACGATATAGTCTTAACAAAAGATAACGATCGTGAGAAGCACCCTCGGCTTGCTAAGTGGCAAAAAAGCCAGACTTGATACCCGAGAAACGGTAACAAAGCGACAACGCAAACGATAACGTGTTTTCATTATACTGGCTGAACAGCTGCAAGACCTGCCAAAGTGTACTTCACGCATTGCACCTGTACTCAAAAGTTGCGACTTTCGAGCTGGAGCTGCCAAAGTACTACACTTGTACTGAAAAAAGTTGCGACTTTCGATCTGAAGCTGCCAAAGTGCACTTCCTCTACTGCACTTGCATTGAAAAGATGCGACTTTCAAGCTGGAGCTCTCAAAGTGCGCATCCTGTCTTACATTTATACTGAAAAGTTGCAATTCTCGAGCTGAGCTGCCAAATTGCACTTCTTGTAGCGCACTTGTACTGAAAAGGTGCGACTTTCGAGCTGCAGCTACACTTGTATTGAAAAGTTGCAACTACACCTGTGCTGAAAAGTTGCGATGTTCGATCTGGAACTGCCAAAGTGTACTTCGCATAGCACAGCTGTACGGAAAAGTTGCGATTTTCCCGAGCTGGAGCTGCCAAATTGCTCTTCCTGTACTGCACTTGTATTGAAAAGTTGCGATTTTCGAGCTGGAGCTGCCAAAGTGCATTTCTTGTAGTGCACTTGTACTGGCAAGTTGCGATTTTCGACTTGGAGCAGCAAAAATGCACTTCCAGTGCTGCACGTGTACTGAAAAGTTGCGACTTGCGAGCTGGAGCTGCCAAAGTGCATTTCTTGTACTACACGTGTACCGAAAATCAACGATTTTCGAGCTGGAGCTTTTCCGTATTTCACCTGTACTGAAAAATTGTGATTTTCGAGCTGGAGCTGCCAAAGTGTACTTCGAATACTGCACTTGTACTGAAAAATAGGTTATCGTCCAAAACCCGTTTTAGGTCATAGCAAAAGGTAGACGGGTTTTTACACAACCCTAGTGCGGTCTATGCCACGTGGATCAAGCTGGGTTTGTTTGGTGTCCTCCGCAGCTGGGACGGAGCCATAGCTCGCAAAACCCTCGGTGGCATTTACATTACTAATGCACATTATTAGACAAAAAACCAAGCGTTCAAATCGTTCCTCATTGATTGGACCTGCGGCGAGCTTTCATTCTGTCTAATTTCCCCTTCCGCAGACCCTTCAGAATCCTTTGCTGAGTGAAACAAGACAGGGCTCGCAGCAAATGACCCGTGTAGAAAATTAGAAGGCAAGGCAGGCCGCAAGGGTTGTCTTGAACGTTGTACCGCCCATTTTTCAATCATGCGGAGATTTGGCACGAACGCAGGCTATGATGGGAGGTCAGCTCGCTGGTTTCTCTCCCTTTGGGGATGAGGCTGGAATGGATCCACGTATCATGCAGGCCATGATGGCGCAAGGAGGATTGGGCTTCTCAGACAGGGACGAGGAGGCAAGTCGCGAGCGCTCAAGGATCATGTCGCACATCTTCAATCCGAATTTCTGACGCGCAGGGTAGGTGACTTTGTAAAACCATGCCTTTGGTCAATACCAAGGCGTTGGACCCGGTTTGTTCCAGCGATCGGCTGTTAACTCGATGTTCTTCAAGTTCGTCGAACGAGGAATAGTAGGATCAGTTGCCAGCCAAGTGTGCTTTTGTTCGATTCACGGCATCAGCGTACGTCTATTACTAGAGGAGTCGACGACGGTGTCATAGCTGCTGATTGCGATAGAAGCTAGGTTGACTGCTTTTATTGCTGCTGCTGCAACTGGATTTGGGATGGTCCGGGTAACGCTTTTGTGCTGTGTTTGCAATGTGACTTGCCGCGGATTCACTCTTATGCGCTGTATCCATGTGCGGTCTATGCCACGTGGATCAAGCTGGGTTTGTTTGGCTTCCTTTTGCCGTTCTGAACGCATACGTTAGGCTGGTGTCCCATCATCCGCGGCTGGGACGGAGCCATAGCTTGCAAAACACTCGGTGGCATTTACATTACTAATGCACATTTTTGGACAAACACCAAAAGTTCAAATCGTTCCTCATTGATTGGACCTGCGGCGGGTTATTAGACAAAAACCAAGCGTTTAAATCGTTTTTCATTGATTGGACCTGCGGCGTGCTTTCATTCTGTCTAATTTCCCCTTCCGCAGACTCTTCAGAATCCTTTGTTGAGTGAAACAAGACAGGGCTTGCAGCAAATGCGCTGAAGAGAAGCCTTTCAATGACCCGTGTAGAAAATTAGCAGGCAAGGCAGGCTGCAAGGGTTGTCTTGAACGTTGTACCGCCCATTTTTCAAACATGCGGAGATTTGGCACGAACGCAGGCTATGATGGGAGGTCAGCTCGCTGGTTTCTCTCCCTTTGGGGATGAGGCTGGAATGGATCCACGTATCATGCAGGCCATGATGGCGCAAGGAGGATTGGGCTTCTCAGACAGGGACGAGGAGGCAAGTCGCGAGCGCTCAAGGATCATGTCGCACATCTTCAATCCGAATTTCTGACGCGCAGGGTAGGTGACTTTGTAAAACCATGCCTTTGGTCAATACCAAGGCGTTGGACCCGGTTTGGTCCAGCGATAGGCTGTTAACTCGATGTTCTTCAAGTTCGTCGAACGAGGAATAGTAGGATCAGTTGCCAGCCAAGTGTGCTTTTGTTCGATTCACGGCATCAGCGTACGTCTATTACTAGAGGAGTCGACGACGGTGTCATAGCTGCTGATTGCGATAGAAGCTAGGTTGACTGCTTTTATTGCTGCTGCTGCAACTGGATTTGGGATGGTCCGGGTAACGCTTTTGTGCTGTGTTTGCAATGTGACTTGCCGCGGGTTCACTCTTATGCGCTGTATCCATGTGCGGTCTATGCCACGTGGATCAAGCTGGGTTTGTTTGGCTTCCTTCTGCCGTTCTGAACGCATACGTTAGGCTGGTGTCCCATCATCCGCGGCTGGGACGGAGCCATAGCTTGCAAAACACTCGGTGGCATTTACATTACTAATGCACATTTTCAGACAAACACCAAAAGTTCAAATCGTTCCTCATTGATTGGACCTGCGGCGGGCTTTCATTCTGTCTAATTTCCCCTTCCGCACATTATTAGACAAAAACCAAGCGTTTAAATCGTTTTTCATTGATTGGACCTGCGGCGGGCTTTCATTCTGTCTAATTTCCCCTTCCGCAGACTCTTCAGAACCCTTTGTTGAGTGAAACAAGACAGGGCTTGCAGCAAATGCGCTGAAGAGAAGCGTTTCAATGACCCGTGTAGAAAATTAGCAGGCAAGGCAGGCTGCAAGGGTTGTCTTGAACGTTGTATCGCCCATTTTTCAAACATGCGGAGATTTGGCACGAACGCAGGCTATGATGGGAGGTCAGCTCGCTGGTTTCTCTCCCTTTGGGGATGAGGCTGGAATGGATCCACGTATCATGCAGGCCATGATGGCGCAAGGAGGATTGGGCTTCTCAGACAGGGACGAGGAGGCAAGTCGCGAGCGCTCAAGGATCATGTCGCACATCTTCAATCCGAATTTCTGACGCGCAGGGTAGGTGACTTTGTAAACCATGCCTTTGGTCAATACCAAGGCGTTGGACCCGGTTTGTTCCAGCGATAGGCTGTTAACTCGATGTTCTTCAAGTTCGTCGAACGAGGAATAGTAGGAGCAGTTGCCAGCCAAGTGTGCTTTTGTTCGATTCACGGCATCAGCGTACGTCTATTACTAGAGGAGTCGACGACGGTTTCATAGCTGCTGATTGCGATAGAAGCTAGGTTGACTGCTTTTATTGCTGCTGCTGCAACTGGATTTGGGATGGTCCGGGCAACGCTTTTGTGCTGTGTTTGCAATGTGACTTGCCGCGGGTTCACTCTTATGCGCTGTATCCATGTGCTGTTTATGCCACGTGGATCAAGCTGGGTTTGTTTGGCTTCCTTTTGCCGTTCTGAACGCATACGTTAGGCTGGTGTCCCATCATCCGCGGCTGGGACGGAGCCATAGCTTGCAAAACACTCGGTGGCATTTACATTACTAATGCACATTTTTAGACAAACACCAAACGTTCAAATCGTTCCTCATTGATTGGACCTGCGGCGGGCTTTCATTCTGTTTAATTTCTCCTTCCTCAGACCCTTCAGAAATATAATATTGAGGAATTTGGAAATGAATAATTATAATTTCTATAAATGATCGAACTTATTTTAGGATATATATATATATTGAATATAAATTTTAGATATTTATTTATAATAGTTTGATTTGGATCATAAAATAATGTTTTCTATCACTTACAAACAAACCAAACAAACAAAATATTGGATCTCATGGAATTTTATTCGTTAATTATTTATAGAGAAATCTATTTATTAAGGATTCATTCTTTTTTGATTATTATTTCCACTTTTAGTTTTGAATTTTGAATATATGATATAATTAAGAAGACCTGGAAAATGAGAAAATTAGGTTATAAGGAAATATTTCTAAGAAGAAGATAAATAAGAAAAGCTATTATTTTATTTATTTTGGGTATTTAATATTATATGTTTTTATAATTTGAATAAAAATAAATTAATGAAAAAATAAGTTTGATTGTGTATACATTTCTCTTATTAATATTTATTGTTTAATGTTATATTTGGTAAAATCTTGGCATTAAACCTTATTGTTTATTTTGGAAGGATATAATTATAGACTTATTATATTACTAGCAGGGGCACGCTGCTTTCCAGCAGCGTGCGAGATGAAACCCATGGCAGGAGAGTAATAGAATTAGAGTATGAATTATAAATATATTCTAGTTTATGGTCGTAAACAAATATGTATGGGCAAGTCATTCCTAACATATAAAAAAGGGATTTATGGAGTGGCAAAAAAAAGCATGGGATCTAGTAAAACTCGTGAGTTTAAATAAAACTGCCACTTTTTGAGGTCCGTCACAATTATAATCCTAACACCCGACATAAGGGGTTCCCAAACAAGGGGATTTTCATGGTGGGCTCGTTTAAATCCCTAAAGCCCAGTGGCCATGAGAAAAAGGACATGTTTGTTTAGTTGGTTGATTTTAATAGGGGCTTCACCTTTCGTAACAAATTGATACGGGGAATCCCTCAATTTGAGCGCTAAGTACCCCATGCTCATCACGAAATCCGTAGACTGCTTGCTGAGAATACGCTGGCCCTCAGGTAACAAAATGGCTGGACTTTGAAACCTTTCTACGCTCTTAAGCTAAGCACGCCGCGCCGGCTGCATGCATGCCACCAAATGTAACCAGGAGCAGGAACTTCGCCAAGAACGTCTCTTCAAACACCCCACAACCGTGCTACTTCCAGTTGCCTAACGACCTTGGTAGAAAACGGGTACCTGTGTTAGAGATGACCCCCAGGAATTTGAAAAGGGGAAAAAGGTGGCACTAACCAACAACTTGGCTGCTATCAGGGCGCGTAACTATCTATCGTACCAAGCCGTATCGCCAGCAATTGTGGCGCTTGCACTGCAGCCTACTGGAAGGAAAGCGGCTTGAAATACATTTGCATGACGCTAAAGATTTGTAGCCGGAACATCCTCAATCAATTACGCCCAAACACTCCTTATGCCAATCTTGTTTGCAGCCTCTCTCTGGCCAAGGCTGACTCCGTGTCTCAAAATTCCACTTGAGATCGCGACAGGCCGCCTTCCAAGCTGGACAGGCCTGGCCGTCATCAATGTGCCTTCTCGACTCACCAACATTCCAGTTAGTGTTCACCGAAAGGATTAAAACATACAATCCAGTGGTTTATGCATGTTAGAAAAGGCCTATGTTCTTCCCATATTGGAAAGCCTCCGCTCCTGTCCTCAAATCATTTTGCCCACAAATTCATGGAACCCACAAAAAAAAACGATTTTAACAGCGAACTCCTTCTCGGGGTCGTTATTGGGTTCTTTCTCTCGCCCCGGTTCCGCTTTGGACCTCCGCCGGCTGACGCCCAGCGGTTGCGCTTGCCTGGCATAGCCATGGAATTGGACATAAATATAGGGACCCAAAAATTGATGTGTGTTTTTTCGTGGCGTCCCTTTAAGCCAAAGGTCAAAAGGGTAAAAACAAAAAAAGGCGGCACTCTATAGAGTGACATGGGATCAAGAAGGCCTTCCCGTGGGCGCTTTGTGCCCGCCTTTCACCGGATCCACTCGTGCCAGGCGGAAGCTTCGCCCGTTCCTGCCCCAGAAACGGGACCTGGTGTGCTTTGGACACAGAAAACGTGCCCCTTTCTCTGTTAGCAACATGGGTTGGGTTCCCTGAACTACTTTTTTGGGAAAAGAACGCAACACAAATTCACCGCAAGAAAATCACTCTAAATTGGCTCAAAAGGTGATGCCAAAGGGATTTGCGGTATAGAGCTAAGGGCTTAGGATGTCTTAGTTCTTGTTTGTATATTGATGATAAGCATTTGAACATTGGTTGACGTAGTGCTTGCAAGTAAGTTAATGTGACAATTGTTTATGAGTTTAGAATATATGACTAAGGGTTTCAGAAATAGCTTCGTTCAAAGCCTAGATTATTTTTCCGAAATATCCCGGATATTTCGACGATTGTACTCCGGACCATTTTTCCGAAATATTCTCGAATATTTCGACGATGGTATTTCCCGAAAAATTTGGAATATTTCGGGAAAACGGTTTCGTATATTTCGAGAAAATGGCGGGCGGTTGCGATTTTCGGATTACTTTCCCGAAATATTTCAAATATTTTGGGAAATTGATCCCTACAAAAAATGAAACCATTATATTTTCCGTATATGTGCCGGGGTAGTGTGGATAGATTTGGAAAATAGTCCGTAAGAAATATAAAACGATTATATGTTTTTCTAGGGATAATTCGTACTAATTTCCCGAAACATCCGGGATTTTTCAGGAAAAAGCGGTCCGGGAAAATACGTAGAAGTTCGACGATCGAGTTTCACGGTTTTGTTTTGTAGGTAAAAATAAGTTAATTATATATTGTTTTTTTTTAATTTTATTATTAGTTTTATATTTTAATATGATTTTTTATTGAATTTAATTTGGAATTTATATTGATATAATTTGATGTTGGATAATTGAATATTGTTTAGGGTGTAACTGTTGAATAAATTAATTATAATTTAATGGGTAAATGTATTTTTAGTTTATTTATTTGTTAAATATTGGGATTGATTAATATTTGATTTAGAAAATTTATGGTAAATTGATTTAGATTATTTATTTTATAGATTATTATTTTATATTATATTTATTTATTATATTTATTTTTTTTTAAAAAATATATAGTTTTATTGGTTTTATATATTTTTATTAATATAAATTAATTATTTATATATAGAATAATATATATTTAATAATAACTATATAATATTATATTTTATTATTGATATAATATAATTTGGATTTTTTGATATAGATATATTAATGGGGGCTTGTTATTATTTAGTAGTGTAAAAAATGAAATATAAATATATAAAAAATAATATTATTAAATTATAAAATTAATAATATTATAATTGAAAACTAATTATATTAAAAAAAATAATAATTTAAGTAAATATTTAATGAAAGGTGATTTTGGAATATTTGAAAATATATAAATTATTGAATTATTGAAAGAAATTAAAGGTTTTATATTTATGAATAATTTTATTTTGGGGAATGGATATTTGATTATTATTTTTTTTTGAAAATATATATTTTTATAATGATATTGTTGTAAGCCTCGTAGTTTCGAACGATAATTAAAATGAATTATGATTTTTTTTTTAGATTTTATTAAGATAAAAGATTTCGAAAGATTATATAAGTGTGTTTTAGGCGTTCGATACTAGTGTATAGATATATAGTTAGTGAAAAGTGGTCGTTTAAATAAAGTTATTAGTTTGAAAATAATCTTTTTATATATATAATTAATGCAAATATAGACGAAAATACGATTAATAAGAATATATGGGTTTAAGTAAACCCGAATTAATTTCGCTCAAACCATTCGAAGAAATGCCTTTAGTTATAACAATCGATCACGGCTTAGAATTTCTCATATCGCCAAATTCTCGTAAAACAGACATAATATTTTAACTAAAATGACTACGAAATATTTAAATAGACTCTTTTTCTAATCTCCTAGAAAATGTCTTGGTATATTCGTTCTACAGCAGGCCATGCTAATGCGGCTTCGATTAATCTAAGGGCCATGCGCTTGAATCTCTCGAGTTGGGCCGAAATTGGCCAACTTCGTTTTATTCTTAATTTAATATTCGTTTTTAGGACTTAACCAAAAAGGAACCTCGAAAGGCAGGGCTTCGTTTCTAATTTTGAAACAAATCGCTTCACTCCTCTGGAAAATTGTTTCTTATTCTTCCATAAATCTTTAAGCCAAAATAAGCCCATACAACGCATTCGAATCTTGTTTTCGGGCATTATGCATACCTAAACGCGATATCTTCCAGCTTCTATTAGAATTATCGGTAATATAAGGAATGGATTCTGAATTTCATGAATTTATAGAGGTTGGTCCGCGCAATATTAGTTAGATTTTATGAATTTAGATCGTGTAATATTAGTTTGCCCCCAAATATTGGTTTAGATTAATAATGTGGATCGATATTTTGGAGATTAATAAATGATTTCATATTAATTAATTTCAATATAATCCAGGGGTTTGATTCCCAAATCTCTAATCTAAAATCACAAAAAAGATATTAAAAATATAAAATAATTATAAAAAAATATATCAATATAGTTTAACCTAATAAAAAGAATTCATAAATCGAATTTATTATAATATAAACACCAATATATTTTACTAGCTTATATATATCAAAAATCATATTATTCTGCAAACACAAAAACGAATTCATAGGTTATTAATCTCAAGCAAATCCATCTATATATATAAATATATTAAAACCAATCCTCAAATCGAATTTTAAATAATTTAAACACCAATAAATTTATATATATGTTTTATATATAAAACATATATTATTTTCCAAATATAACATATATAAATAATTATTAATATAAACAAAACACAAAAATAATTTAAATACATGCAAATCATAATAATCAATCACGATTTTTTTATTTTTATTTTTTATCTCGCCAAATTCTATAAAAATATATATATAATAATTATAAATAAGCAAATATTCGTCTTTATCCACAAAATAAAATAATTATATTCAAATACATATATAAAATTAATTATTTAAATATAATTTAATATATTTACAATATAATATATAAATGGTATTTATTTAATATTATATTTTAAATAATTAAAACAATAAACTAATTAGTTATTATTCATTTAATAATAATAAATAAAATCAACACAATCAATAAATTAATCAATTTCATTTATTTCTTTAAATTCCTTTTCTAAAAACAAACAAACCAAATACAACAACCACAATATTAAAAAACAAAATAAAACATTATAACCAACCGCACACATATCCATTCATTATACCATATAACAAATAAAAACCATTATTCACATAAACATATATTAATTCATACAATAAAACTTTTAGTATCAATTATATAATTCCGAAATTTCTAACGTCCTCGAAATATATAATGTATTTCAATTTGTGGAGGTGTATGCCTATCTAGCGTCCTCAAATTCGTCCAATTTATTCTTGCTCGATCAAGACATGCTGCGTTGTGGTCCTATGCCACACACAATAACTTTGATCGCAATCGTGCAGCGACCACTCAAGTGAGACTCCAGACTTTTAAGAATTGCCACACCTGCACAAATAAGTGAGCCTGACCAACAGGAAATCAAGGAAACCCAAGAAACAAGCTTTCATTTTGTTTATTTTCTGTTTTTTAACCCAATCACACAGATCTTCACTTTCAAGTATCTTTTCATGCCCTGATACGCATGCCTCTTGAATCAACATCCAATCCCGGTGATCGACCTGGCTCCTCAGATTCTCTGTGGGAACCCCGACCCTGAGCATGCAATAAATCTGCACAGCACATGCAGCTAGGGAAAAGGGGCTGCAAGTAGCATGTCCCACTCCCATCGAATTCTTCACAGCAGGCAGCGGAGGGATCCCACAGATCTTGGCCTGGCATGCTGAACAGAGTACCGCGCCTTCGAACCGCTAAAGCGCACAACGCGTCGGCATGTCAATACTGAGCTTGTGCCCAAGCCTCATGTTAACTCAGTCTCACAGGCCCAAGGCTGAAGGTCTACACGTTGAAACCAACTGAACCAAAGGTGTGTTCAAGTAGCAGCAGTCTTGTCGAAGTTTGCAGAAAATGCACATAAGGGGCAGCATGTCACGGGAAGGAGGGAGTCTTCAACACAGCTTGTAGGTCAATCTCGAGTGAATTGCAAACTCTCAGCTCGAAACCAAGCGCATTGTGCCTCTGTTCAAGTGATTGAAAGCCTTTGATCAAATCGCATTCATCCCAAACCCGTTGCACCTCGTCAATGGAACCTCGGTGAGCATCAGCTTGGCAAAATCCAGCCCAGCTAGTTGATCGACATGTCCCTCTTGACGATCATGCCGAACTACAAACTGACCGCAAATTTCTGGCTGTCAAGTGGTCGTGCAAGTCGAGACTTAAATTCCTTTAAGATCCTGCAAGCATCCTCCGATCTTTCCCCGCCTTTCCTAAAAAGCAATGGCCGTCTTGCCGTATGGATAGGCCCCTTGCCTGCCCTGGCTTCGTCGCTAGCAGCCGGAGTCCCTGAGGCTTGGCAACGGGGCTTCCATGTTCGGCCCTTTCACATGGATTAGCTCGAGCAAGCCGACCGTTGGCACACTCATTCTCACAGCTCGCACAGCAAGGCATTTCCTGCAGGCTCATAAAAGCAGCAGTGATCGCTGCGTGCTGAGCTCCCACCAGTATACTAGATATTGCTAGATGACCGTCAGGTCGTTTTGCCCGTGCTTCCGCAGTTTAACTCGCGTCGCATGTGCCGCATGCTGCCTCGCTTCCTTCCATCTTCTCATCAATCTGTCCTCTTCTCAACTCGCACAAAGGGACTCAACATGCCACCGCACCTCTTGCATAGTCCGCTGGTCAAGCGCCGAAGCCTCAGAGAAACCACGCACTGGCTCCAAGAAGGATGTTGATGGGTTTGCCACCACCCCGTGCCATGCTGGATGGACAAACTCCTGGAGTTGGTAGGTGATTTCTGGCAATCATAGGGGCTTCATCCGTTCCGACAGGTGCAGGATTTCGTCCCATCCATATGAATTGAGAATGACCCCGACAGGTCCTTTGCCGATAGCATCCGTAAGGTCGAGGGAGTGACATCCGGCCACTTCGCCAAAAAGGAAACTCCCCGAAATCAAAGTCTGGTCCACACTTTCCTTAGCCCGCGTCTGAGCCTGCGTGGATCCATTCCCCCAAACGCAACCTGCAACCTCAGGGGCACCCGCATTCAGAAAATCTCTTTTGGGTGGAACACACTTCAAGTAGCTGCTTTGTGACTGTGTAACACTTGCAGCGAACCTGCCGGCTGTCTACTGCCTTGGATTGACAACCGTATCGGCGTTTCGCAAGTTATTTCAAATGTTCTGAACCAATGGCGAGGGCATTGTGCACCCTGTAAACGGGCAGCCATTGGATCCAAACCCCTCAAAGAGTTGAGGCTCCCTGCCGCGCTGGCCGGGCGCCTGGGACACATCCAAAGAAGCCTCCTTGGACCTCTGCCCAGATCTTATGCCTAAGCCATGAATGGATCGCCATTTTGTTGTCTTCCTGACATGGCCGGTTCTTGGAGAATGCACTTCAACACAGCACAGTTGTGGACAGCAAGCTCCTTGCTGTGAGAAATACCACACGGTGCCGAAATGGAACTGAGCATTCGAACGCAGGCGGAGCAGCCTTTGTTATTCGGCTAGAAGAAGCTGCACTGCGTGTCACCTTCAACCTTTCCATGTTTTGCGGTACTTCGTTTGTCCAGTTCTGGAAGCCTCTGAATTTTCTGGCATAGGCGCCTCAGGGCTTCCGTGTCCGATCGTCAGAGAATTGCTTGAAGCGACAAACTCCCTCCCTGCCTGGCTGCAACCTGCCACGGGCCGAATTGAGTCATGAGCCTTGAAGAACTCTTGCACATGCCACGACCGGCTTGGCTAAGCAAAGCTCAGCACTAGCTGGATGCATGCACAGATTAATGGGAAGGATAGCAGCATTCAGGAGAGATGTGGAATCGTTGTCTGAATAGCGTACATAATCTCTGACTGTGTCTCTCGGTCACATGCAAGTTGACAGAAGTTAGAGGCGTGTTTCAAGCAAGAGGCGGGTTTGGCATGGACAAATCTCTTGCAAAGCACTGTGTCGCCCCGCCTGTGAAGGACAGTGCTGCAAAGGAAGACCTGCAGCTAGATTGGGGTCGAAGCGGAGGCACTGGATCATCCGGACTTACATCAGGGTTTGGTAGTTGCACAATTCGCGGTTGCACTCATTTATCATTTCACCTTTGAGCACCAAGGCTTATGCAAGGAGAGAGCTGCGTTGCAATGGCGCTCACTGCCCTTTGTCCTTGCCCGCCCATGACCCGCCTCTTACATGCGAGAGCCGTGGTCTGGACCTCGTTGTGACGCATGGCATGTAGCGCAAGTCAACAAATGCCGGTTCGCCAGCAACCAAGAGAAAGGAATTTGACCCATCCCCTCGTGGGATACGCCAGCGTGAAAAGCAGACGGGAACTCACTTGCCCCGCGGACATCTTTGGCTAGGCCAGAAGAAGGGACAAAAGCATGGCTCAAACAGCTGCCACCTTTCAGGGTTTTGCACACACTGCGGAGGCCTTCTTTCTACGTGAGGAAGGCACTCAGCAAGTCAATGTCTTGCCCAGCACATCAAACTCGTTTATTGGTGAACAATAAGACACGACAGGACCGCACCAGAGTTCAACATAATTTAGCAAGCCTCATGTTCCTCTGCTGCCAGCTGAGTGATAAGCCGCGTGTCAACCTTTCCGAGGTTGCCACACTTGTCCCATAGCTGCACTCGCGGACCTGCTTCGCGCACACTTTGCTCGGGTTCAGCACGCTATTGCAGTTGCAATCGAGTACAATCGCACCAACATAATGGCCGACCAACGCATGAAACGACATATGTGCATCTACACAGGTACAAGGGTTTGTCTCAAAACAAGGTGAACCCTTCAAACAGGTGGCTTCCTTTTTGCTTTCCCCTAGAACAAACCCAAACTGGGTACCTTCCAAAAAACCAGTATATTATATATATATATACATGTGTCATCGAGCATGGTTGCTCAAGAAGACTTTACGCCTTGCCAGCAATGCCAGTCATGCACTGCATACATACAGCATGTTGCAACGCGCCAGATGCCAGGATCAAGGACTCACACGGACAACTGGATCAAACACAGGAAGATCCAATGCCACGCCACGATTCTTTCAGTCAAACCAACAGCCTCACTCTGCGGCACGTCACAAAAAGGGATTGGCATGGGGTTTCGGTCAAACCCCACCGATTTCATCCACCTTTGCCAAGGCTGCAATTTGGGCAGCTCGGCTGAAAATCCGCATCCTCATCAAGTGCCGGGCTGTCCAGAAACCCAAGTTGGTACATCTCTCCAACCTTCCATTTGGTTAAGGCCCCAGGGGAAAAAAACATATTTCCAGTAGTGATGAATTTTATTTTAAACCCAACAAGGGAAAATTAATTAAAACATATTATATTCCTAAGCAAATGGAGGCAACAAGTCAAAGTCTCTTCTGCATTGATCCAGGTCTAACGCCCATCCGTCCACGGTCCACGCCTTGGCCTTGGCCTGGCTGTCTGCTCATCCCCTGAAGGCTGGAACAGAGCAGCGAACGGCACAGGCGATTTGTTGCAGCCACTACACATAGCAAGCAAAACGCATTGGACACATTAATTTTGCGGCCGGGAGCTCTGCCCTGCACACCACAAAAGGGCCAGAGGAATGGGGTAGTGGACTCATACATACATACATATTACATATATATATATATATTATTGTATATGTATATATGTTTCATGCATTCGCGCCTATATATTCGAAGATGAAGCTTTTGCACATGCAAACATGCATGCATTCCTGTTCAAGGGCTTTGCCATACACCGGCCATTTTGGCTGGAGGGCAAGATATGGTTACATTAGTAATCAAATGCTGGCTGCTTGGGGGTAGGGCATGCGCGGGTATGCGTCGCCTTGTCAACGTTTGTGGATTTGTCGGGCGTGCGTTTCTTGTCTTCTCTCTTTTCCCCCGTCTGCTTGAATCGTCCAGCTTCCCTTCAGCTAAGATTGCAGATGTTCCACGTGTTGCTTGAGTCCCCCAGTCCGGACAGGCTATCAGTCAACACACGTAGGACCATTTGGGGACAATGAGTGATGCTTGGCAGGCACTGGGTTGCGCAAAAACATCTTCGTCCGAAGTCCATGGCTTAAAAAGTGCTAACATTTGCTTTGGGTCCAGCCACGGCCAAACACGACAACTTGGCAGTCAAACAGCGTTTTTTTTTTCTGTTTCTTGTTTAATGTGTCAGACAATGAGTCAATGAGTTTGATTGTCAGTTGGCGCTCTCCTTATGGTACTTCTAACAAACCCGGTACAGCAAAGCAACCATCAGTCCTTCAAAACGATGTGTGCCAAAAACAGGGGGGCCCTAAAATGGTGGTTCCCTGTCGGTTTCCGTTTGAAAGCTACAAAAAGGGCACCCTCAAAAACAACGAAACCCGAATGCTTCAGGACGTTGGGGCCTGTCAAGCTGCTGACCACCAGCGGCAAGTACTCATGCGGTGACGCTGTGCCTGGTTGGGCTGATTCGAATATGGGCGACTCACTCGGGTCCCGACTGTTTTTGGGCCCTCCAAATGGGTTGTTTTTGAGGGCCCGTGAGGGGTCGGGGTTCTCCTTTGAGGAGTCCGGGGGTCTGCATTGGGTCATGACCCTTAGGGCAAATAGGCGACGTGTTGGATATCAAACTTGGTGAAATGGGAATCCGTACCAAGTTGGTCCATTGGAAACAGAAATTGGTAACACATTGGTGACAGGTTGGACTTTGTACGTCTCACTGTTCTTAATTTGCATGGGAATTGTCATGGAATTTATGTCTCACTCTTCTTTGCGAACATTCGCGGCCATAAAAGGAGATCACTCATGTTCAGCAGAGAGACCGGCAATCGCGGCGAAAGGAGCAGTGAGGCTGACTGCGACACCTAAACATGCCTTCGAGCCATTGCGAGCTTTGAGGTCTCTCTGGGGATGTTCAAAGGCTGACACACAATCAGCACTGAGGTACCGCGATAACGGAGACAGGCACCTCTGTGTGGTCTGAAAAACAGAAGAGCAAACTCTTCATCGCTACTTTGCCACCAAATGACACGCTGCTGTGTCGAAAGTCCACTTGTGCAGGAACTTTCTCAGAACAATTTTATTTTGTGGACTGCGACTTCCACGATGCCGGACATCCTGCGTGTGCCAAAGGAACTTGACAATTGTCTGCGCCGTGAGCTTTCTGACAAGGCAATTCTAACAACGATTGAACGCCTAGGCTGCCATGTGCCCCCCTCCCCCCCCGCCCCCTCCCTCCCTTGTGCCTTCCGGGCCGACTGAGTCTGTGGCCTGACTCGGCGACCTCAGATGAATGCGGAATGCCAAAAGCTGCCTCGCAAGCATTCGGGATGAAGGTGAGGCAGGTGCGCGATGATATTCCAAAGCTGTACAGAAAAACAGGACTGGGAAGAATTACCTGGGCTCAAAAATGCTCAAAAGGCTTGCTTTGCTCTTACATGCATCTGGCTCGGGCACACTGGTATTCCATTTGGATCAAGATCGAGGCTTCCCTAAGTGCGGAAACCAACCTGCCGGACCTCCAAACCATGAAAATCGGCCCATGCACTGGGATCGTTGTGACAACATGATTGCTCGGCGGACAAAGCGACTAGTACCAATACCTCGGCATCCTTGGCTAACTTAGATTTGCCTCCCATTGTTGTTTCTTTTGACTTCCAAATCAGGGACAAAATAGCTGTTGAGACTCAATTTCACCTTGCAGGAGAAGTCACACCTGCTCTGACTCCGCTGGTATGGCCGCAGCAGGGCTATCCAGGACTTGAAACACGTTTTTGACGAGTGGTGACAATGACCCCCGTCCAAGCAGTGTATTTCAAACCCGATTTGCCACACCCGAACTGCGAAACCAGTTCAGAAGCGCTTCTTGAGTGGCCTCCGCTTTTGCGACCTATCGGTCAAACCAATGTTCTATTCTGCGGCCAGTCCTGCGGAGCCTGATCAACGCGTGCGACGCTTGCTTCTTAGATGGCTTCCACGACCCCAAACCACTACCCCCAAGGGAAAATAGGGTATGCAACCACAATGGAGCCACCACAAAACGGGCACAGTACACACTCATCTTCTCTTGGGGACTGGCTTTAGTGTAATGTGGAGAATCTGAACCATGACAAAATGCTTCTCATGCATGAGCATTGACATGATGACCTCACGAGGTCTGTGCGAGTCCTGCAACACTCAATCCTATGCACACTGTAATTGCCAACTGCTAGGCAGCATAGACTGCCATGACAACTGAGACAACAGGTGCTGCATTCAACAAGGTGCGCTTCATTTGCACACATCCCGGATGTCTGCAGTTCTTCAAACCTCCGCAGCCCAAACTTGAGGCACTACACGCGGAACAGTATAAACACCTTGCTAGCAAATCGTCGACCTCGAATAATTTTACTCGGCACTCTTCCCTTGGGCTGGCACCGTGGAGATGGTAGCAATCTTTTCCGCCCAGCACCTGAACTCTGTTGAAAAGCAGAGCTGATTTGTTACATGACTTGCTTCCAACATGGGCCCCATTGCAAACGCTATATCTCTGAGCTTCTCATTGCTTTGAACGCACCCCCCATTGAAGACGAGGTAACGAATCCAGGCACAACGCACTTAACCGAGTGCGTTTTTTCAGCAGCTTAGGTATTGCTTGGGATGGTCAGCATACCTCCCTGCTCAACTATCCTCTGGGCTGGGGACTGGCCGGCTTCTTTGGCTTGACCCAAACGTCCTGCGCCTCAGCTTGCAACCCAAATATATCCGCCTTCCCAATGAGGTCGATGACTTTAACTGGGGATGACAAGAGACATGAGATGTGGCCATTATTTTGTCTGATCTGGCACTTGGTCTGAAGGACACTCAACCTGCCTTGTTCTGTAGTGAGAAGCAAACGAGATGTGTAGGAATGCACACAGCAATGAGAAACGAGCACCAGGAGAAGGTGACATCAACATCTGACTCACTGAGGATGATGCAAAAAACATGCAGGAAGGGACTGGCCTGCAGAGTAGGCGGCCCCTATAAGAACCTAGCACAAACGGCAAAGGAGTTAGCCAAAAAGCACGCGCATGTCAAGGAAATTGTTGCACGAATCCCGTGGGGATTTCTCGTAAGCTAGTAGTGCTCCTGCGAAGGAGGCGCAGGTTTTACAAAGTTTTGAGGACTGACATCTCGCTCTTCTTACAGTTTCTTGGTCTCTTGAGAGGAGCTCCGAAACTCACAATGCAAGCCGTTGCATCCTTCAGCCTGGGAATCATATTGGCAGAATCACTGATCACAGCTGTCGATTACCTGCTGTTCCCCAACTATCTCAATCCTGAGCAAATGATGAGGAAGCTTTGGCCAACCATCTGAAGAGTTCTTTGCTGTCAGGGCCCAAGACGGTGCTGGGCCCGGCACCTCCACCGCACTGGCTCCTAGTGGCCCGCGGTTTGGGGCCCATGGGCTTTGGAGACCGCTGGTTTTAGCAAAGGTGGCCTCATGAGAACGTGATTCAATCTGCAGTTTGACGGACTGCTCACTCTAGGTCTCATGCAGAATCAACCAATCACCCTGCAAATTACAAAACACATGGGCTGCCTTAAACGAGGGAAGGAACGGCTGTCTCGCGTAGGCAGTATGTACCAAACTCGGAATAACGACCGCCCCTTACTGACATACTCAAGAGTGGCAAATGGAATCAAGGCTCCATCTGGGTGTGTTTTTTTGGGACCCCCCCCCAAAAAAAAGAGAGAGAGAGAGAGAGAGTGGTTTTCCTTTTGGTTTCCCATTAAAATACACAAACACAGTTCTCTAAAACAAATACAACACCATCTGACTTACAGAAGAAATGTCCATGCACATGGTTGCAATCTTGAGATTACAATGCATCAGTCTCTTCCCAATGTGGATTCTGACCAAAGGTGTTCGCCACGTTCAGCATGATCATCGTGTTTCTGGGGAAATTGCGAATCCCAAGGAACAAATTGGGGGCTGACTGCCGCCTTGTATGCAAGCCCCGACTTCGAAACATAGCCCAGGCGAGGGACACATAACAGCGCCCCTTGCCCTGCAGTCCTCCAGGCACGGGACAATGTGACTGAGGCTCCTCAGATCGGTGGAAAACAAACAGCCAAGGAGAACGGCTTGAATTCCTTCGCAGAGTGGCCGCAGAAATCCGACTCGAAATCGCCAAACACACCAAGCTTGTGCTGGCAGACCTTGATAATTTTGAGGACCGCGGCAGGCAAAAAGTAAGCTCAACTTCGGTGATCAACCCGTTGTTGCTTGCTTGTGCTCAAATATGCCAGCTTCCGCAACTTGGTAGCATGAGCAAAAGGAAACCACTGCTGCAAGCCCATTTGAATTGCGCGAGCCCTGGGTTCTAACAACAACATGTCATTGAGCAGTTGGGAAAGGCATTGGTTTGCATCTTTGTTCCCGCGTTCACCAATGCTTTCTTGGAGGCGCTGAAAACTTTCGAAGCCTACGCGTACCTCCTATCAAGCCGGTCCTATAGAAACTATCTGCCCATTTGGACTGATTCCTGGGCTTGCCTGGAGGATCAACTGAACATAACATGTCATGATAGAAGCACAAAGGCCAAGCATTTTGCCCACCATATCTGCCCCCTCAAACGAAGACAGGACAAGTGCCACGCACTGACACTTACATGGGCTTGGAACCTCTTGCAGGCGAGGTGCACTCTGTGCCAGGGCGTTGATCCTCAGGATTCACCGTAGTGGGGGTTGAGGTAACTATCGTTTATCTAAGTTTCACCGTCTGAATTGGGCCAACCGTAGTTGTAATGGGGGTTGAGCCCTAGGGCCTAAGCCCTCGAAGCAGTGAAGGACTGAGCCTTTCTTGGAGGTGCCAGGCGTGAACATCGGCCCTGGGAACGGCCCATCTTGACTTATCCCGGCAATCCGTGGAGGTTGCAACAAACGGCGTATTTCGCTCATATTATTTCTGCTCCGTCCCTATCGCCACTTCCCAGCTCGTGTGTCCATCCCTGTCCGAAGAAGGCTGCCTGGGATGTCAGCGCCAGTAATTCCAAACTCATTCTTTGTGTTCTCGAATGACACAATGTTGGCCAGGATCTGGTTTTGTTTGGCACCTTGCTCCATGTATCATCCCAGGTCACCCTGGGGCCACTGGCCACGGGTGCTGCGAGCGGAACATGCCAAGGACCTGAAGGGTCTCCCTTCTTCTCTCCCTCCTTTTGCTTTCTCCACCCTCTCCCTCTCTCTCTGTCTCTCTCTCTTCCTTCTGAATTCTAGCACAAGGCTTCCTCCCCAGACTCCCTGCCCCTCTATCTGTTAACCAGTTTTTCAGCGCTCGACTGACCACCACAAATGCTTTGGGCTAGGGCCAACGCATGGCTCCCGCAAAGATGAAGCACCCCTTCGAACCCATCCTGCCTCGCACTCTCGCGCTTGCTGCGTGGACTCTTGCAAGGCCTTCTTTCTCTCCTAACGGCGCCGGAACAGAGACCGTAAACCAGGTTTTCTCACCTTTGCTTCGTTCCTAAAGAACTGATCTTTGTCTTTTGCTATCAACACGCGTGCCACTGCTGTGTGATGAACAACACGTTGCTGTATAAACCAAGACGCAGCGCTGTGCTTGAGAGGGAGCCTGGGAGTCACGCTATTAGAACAGCTGTCTCCGGTTGTCTCAGTAAAGAGCCCGTTGGGCTTGCTTCGAAAATTCCAGTCACTCTGAAACTTCAGAGTGAACCCTGACGCGCAGCAACCACAGAAGGTTCGTTTTTGCAGAAGTTTGCGCAAAAGTCCAACAGTCCGCAAAGCATTCACATGTTTGAAGCAAGCCTGCTTCCAAGAATGCGTAGGCTTGTTTCCGACATGCAACAGAGCCCACGCAGGCTTCACCTGCAGCAAACCTACCAAAAGCTTGTTTCCACAACGCAACAAAGTCGGCGGTTTAGGCTTGTTTCGGGTTCGACTTTGGGTTTGTTTAGGGTGGCTTCGGGTTGGTTTAGCGCTTGCTCGGGGGTTTGGGCTGGGTTAGGGTGGGTTTTGGTGATTTGGCGCTCCTGCCTGCGATTTTGACCTTCACTTCGCAGCCCGCAGGGTCCCGACAGGGAGCCTGCTATGTCAATCAGTGGCTTGTGGCAAGGGTAATGCGTGGAAGGCGCAGGTAGCCCGGTGAACCCACAAGCTGGGCATCTGGCCGGCGCACCGCAGCCTTGCAGGCGTCGAGAGGCGACTGAAAAAATAGGCACCTCACCGCGGCAGCGAACGCCAAGCTCTTCTTGCGACGCCGTGACCTCCAACCCCCAACCGCCACACAAACCGCGCGTGTCAAGCAACGCTCAGATGCGCCGTGCGCAGTCCACGGAGTCCCGTGGAGCCATACGATACAAAGCATCAGCGGATGGCGAACATGCGCCCTGAGATGAAAAATTCAACAGCCAGAATCATGCTGAGCAACTGCCGAGGCTTCGCTTGCGAAGTCCTCCGTGTCCCGCCGCTCAGCGTCAGCCCCCCTTTGCCCCTGCAAAAAACAAGATTTACGCAAAAACCTCAGGAAGAAACAAACCACGGGCTCCAATCGTTTGGGCTGCTTGTCCAGCGACAACGTCGGGCGGAAGGCGGAGGACAAATGCCTGCCAAAGACAAAACACCCAAGACGGGATGCAGAAAACGTGCGTGCACAACATCACATTTTGTGTGCCAGGCGCGACAGTTGGTCTTGAAGAAGCTTTTATTCCTAACAAAGTTTGGACAAGAAAATACAAAAAGCTTCCAAGCTACGTGCAACTCCATCCGTCCATCATCACCTCAGCAGTTGGCGCATGGAATGTGCCACCAAACGGTTCGAAACCTCCTTCGTGGCGGGGCTGTTGAATAAAGAATCGCAAGTTCACGGGGCCGCGTGCGAGATGCGAAAATGCACAATGCGCCTAGTTATTAAGTCGTCTCCAAAAAGGGTCTTGGTGAACTGTTCCTGACAAAATCAGCAGCAAAGGGAACACAAGACAAGATTAATACACATTTATCCCATTTTAGCGCCAGGGCCAAATCCATCATCCTTGCAAACAGTTCGCGTTTGACGGGCACTTCAACCCACATAGTTTGCATGCGGAAGACAGGCGCCGGGTCCTAAACAAAACATCAAAAAAGCAGAGCGCGCCTATAGGTAGGCAAAAAACAAAGTCCTGTCCATTCTCGCGGCCGTACTGACACGCGTGGCGGTTGCGAGCTTCCGTGAGTGCTGGTCCAAATACGCACTCACCATACTCCTGGAAATTCGCGAGGACAAAGCACAATTTGAGTTGAACTCACTCGGATAAGGCGGCATTGGAGCTCGGTCGTCGGCGGCTTGCGCCCGTAGCCAGTCAGTAAGCAAAATGTCCATGGAATTCATGCGTGTCTCACACAAACTGACCAAAACCAGAACGACACCACGCTAAAAGAGGCTGACAGAGGCCGCAGCATAATGAAGGAAGGCGAGGGCGCAACAGCTTGTACCCCAAAATCGGCCAGGCGGGGAGCACAACCGTGCAACATGGGCTTGTGCAAAGCCACCAATAGTTTTTGCAGATCACTGATACTACTACTACGCAAGGAGCCCGGGTTGATTTATTCGGGCTCAGGGTTGGTTAAGGGCGGTTGCTGTTTGGTGTGGGGTGGGTTTAGGGTTGCTTTGGGTTTGCGTAGTGCTGGTTTGGGATGGTGAAGGCTTGGCTAGGGCTGGTTGTTTTTAGGGTTGGCGTAGGTCCTTTTTTGGGTTGGTTTACGCTGGGTTTATGCTACAGTTGGTTTAGGACGGGTGTATGGTTGGTTTGGGGGTTGGCTTAGTGTTTGTTTAAGATTTGTCTAGGGTGGGTTGAGGGTGGGTTTAGCTTCTTCGGCCCGACCCAAGCGACGGGTCGGACACCCCCCTACCACGCAGAAAATCGCTTCGCCAAGGGAACCAAATACACCCGCGGCGTGCCCTGAAACGTCTAAGCAAACATAAGCAACCGATTTCTCTCTACCTGGCAATCGTGGGACCATCCCAAAACAACACGTTGAACCCTCCTGGCGATTGCTGGCGTCCAGGTACAGCCTCTCATGAACCTGGCGCGCAGGTCAACATCTGGTGAGCCACTCCCTGTCAAACCAGTTGCTGCTCTTGATCTCTTTTTTACCGGACACCCCAAGGCGGCACAACTGACAAATAGATACGCTGGCCCTAGATGCAAAGCGGTGGGAAGCCTGCACTCCAAAACAAAAGGCGCTGCCTTCATATTATGTTATGTGCATTGACACGCGACACTTGCACATTTCCACACATCGAATTTGCAGTTGTCCCATCTCGTTCTTCGGCCCCTCAGCTTGCCCAAGACTCTCCTGCATCTGTCTGGTTTCTAGCGCCTTGCTGATGTGGTAGCCAGGGCTCTGCCAGCAAGCAAGCTCCTGATTCAGTGCCCGGGGTTTGCTGCTGAGGATGCCTTTCCAACAACGCTGTACAAACATACATTGGCAAATTGGCAATTGGCAAGACTTGTCGTCTGTGGCTAGCCATTTCTATTTGCGGATGTGAACATCGGCATCTTGGTCACAACGCACGCTGTTCCCTCCTTGGTGAGGGTTGCGCTTTGCTGGTGCCAAACAGTTTCATTCAGGCTGATGTGCATTTACGTTGCATGAGCCTTTGCCCATAAGCATTATGACCAAGTATCAAAGCACATCGCCAACCAGGACCCCACTTGAGCGCCCAGAACCCGTTGACCTTGGGTTCTGCTACCATTGTCATACACGGTATGGCCTCACTATAAACCCATGAAACCAGGTAGTATAACCACTTGCTAAAATGGCTATTGCTGGTGTTGGATGTTGCTCAATTGAAGTTGAATCAAATCGCCACTTGCGTGGTCACAGCTTGTCACTTCAGCAGAACCTCATGCAACAAATAGGATTTGGCGAAATTCCGCTTCTCTCAATCTGCTTCATCTCAGACTTGTAGACATGGACCCTTCGGGATGTGTCTCAAAATAGGGAATCCCTTTTTGGATGGCTTGGGAAACAAATTAAAGGCGACCAACCTGGCGGAGTCATCCAATGAGAAACACCATCCGACTGAGGCGCCCCGCTCGAGCCGCTCCACCTCAGGCTGCATGGTGGAGTGCAAGCGTGCTGGAACCACACATATATACGAGAGAGCCGATTGCAAAATGCAGAACCTGCTGGTCTTGAGCTCAATCTCTTTCAGATCCAAGAAACATCTGTCCGCATCTATCGTTGGCCCGAGGCATCTTGAGCTGGTCATTTTGTTGTTGTCTATCCAGGGAATCCCAGCCATCCCACCAGGGGTTATCACGTTCACAGCCAAATATATTTCTTTCAACGGAGTCGTGTTCTTGGAGCCGCATTCCAAGCACTCAGACTAAATGTCGGCCCAATAGCTTGACCATGTTTCACCAAAAAAAGGCAACCCACCAGCTGCTGGCATTGCGACAAAAGCAATCTGTTCGACTCGAGACGTTACTCATAGAGCTCAGTGGAGGATGGAACACAGCATCGCTGCTGCCCACAGCAACAATTTTGAACCAACAATCGAGACCAAAACAGCGATCAAAACGGCAACAGCGGCAAGCGGCTACACCACCAATAACAGCCACAATATCAGCACTCTCATCAGCACACCAAGCATGCCAGAGTTTGTGAAGCCTAGGTCTCCAACCTTGGCACTGCACGATTCGCAGCTGTTCCTGGACGTCGTTGAGAACCTCAGCAATGAGCGGCCTTCGGTCCCGGCCGAGTGACAATCACTTTTCAGAATGGGGCTTCTCAAAATCGAGGTCCTTTTGGCTTCCCTCCTAATACCAACCAAAAGGTGACCAAAATTGTGAGAAACCCCAAAATTCGGCATCCAAGACCAATTTCAAAGCCATGCCGGTGCCTTTTCCGGCCTTTTCGCGCGTAACGCTCAAGGCGGCTTTTGTCCAACTTCCCGCACACTGGATGGATGTTCAGTGGGCATGCCTCACTGCCTCACTGTCTTGATTGTGCAGTTTTGCTTCAATCCTCGACCTGAATAAACAAACAAGATTGGCAAACTCACACTGCATTGTGTGTTTGCAAATTTCTTGGTCGGGAATGAAACGCAACTCATGTTTGAGGGCCTTTTAAAAATATATGTCCGTGGCATCGTGGAACGCACTTGGAACTAGACGTGGGAGAACGCTGTCCGCCATTCTGAGCAATTGCTGTTGGTGCTGGCTGCGAATAAAGGATTGTGGTGCCTTGATCGTGTTATTCCAGTTCATTGCGAGTCATTCCAGCCCCTATTGGATGATGGGCTCTGTGTCACTGGAAAGTCAGTTCAGCTGGCTCACACTCACGCACCTTGCAAAGCTTCTGTGGCTAATGGACATTAGCCCACGCCTAGCAGCTTTTCGATTTGTGTTTGGCCAAATGGAACATGTGTTTCTTTTGCTGATTTGAAGCACACTTGATGAAGTGAAAGGGGAGTAATTTGCGTGGTGAAACCTGAAAAACTCTATAGCTTGTCACCCATATCCCGCGGATCAGTTTGAGCTGCTGATACTGGTGGGCTACCATTACTCTGACCTCTGACATTGACTGGAAGAAACTGGCAAGTGAGACATGCAAGCCTAAGCAAAGCTCCCAAACAGCCAGTTTTCCCCCATGCGGCCAGTGCCCCAAAAAGCAGAGGCAAAATCCAAAGCTTAGTTTTGGCTTCTTGAGTCCAGACTGAGACCATGGGATACGTTCCCGACCTGACTCAAAGGGAGGCCCGCAATGGTGCCACCTATGCTTTGCTTCCAGAATCAGAACTTCCGGGATCGAATTATCGAATTCCTGCTCAAGTCATCGATCCTGGCGGCTAAAGCTCGACGGTGCTTGAGTTTTAGATGTCAGCAGCACCTCCTGTTTCTGCCTGTTTCAGCTTTCTGCCTGTTTCAGCTTCCAGCCTGGGAAGAGCTTTTGTCAGGTTGCATTGAGGCGCAATGGACACTATCAGAAATCTGCGCCGTGAAAAATGAAGCCCAGGCTGTTCCTGCTGTGAGTGGGGGGGGGGGGGGAATTCATCGTTCCCGTGTCGCAACTCAGTAGCGCACTTCTACTACGACAATATCAGTTCAAAGATGGCTGCTTTTGTGGCTGTCAACCCCCAACAAGTTAATTGTAGAAACGGTCAACGAACTCGACACTAGGAGAGTAGATTGTATGCACCTGCTCAACCATGGAATCCACTTTGGATTCGGCAACACAGTAGCTGACAACCTCATCAACTGCTATTCTTTGTAGCCATGGACAACCCATCCTAAACCTGTTTGCTAGTATACCAGTCATACGGTCGTGGGCTGCTCCTGACAAGTCCTAGGTGAGGTGAACAAGTTGTGGGACATGTTCAAAAGCAATGCAGGTTTCCGCCAACAGTACGAAGCGGGTTCGTCTCAAACAAGAGGGACATAGCATATCATAGCCTTCCTCCAAGAGCAGGAATTGACTAACCTCTTCAAGCTCCAGCTGCAGCCACAGAGAGGACCAGGTCAATGAACATGCAACATGTCATTATGAAGGTCGTTGTAAAAAAGAAGTTACGCATGGCTCTTCCGCGCGGTCCTGTCGCCTCTTCCCTGGAGATTCATTTGCTTCTGCATCCCCTCATGCCGCACTGCTTCTGGCCTTGGACAGGCAAGCGGAGCCCCTTCCACTTCAGACCCCTTCGCCACCAAACGCCATCCACGAATTCACTCACGCCAATCCCCCAGCAGCCCCCATCCCCAGCCACGAGTCATCACCACAGCACTCGAGACCACTTTGTTCATGCAAAGGTTATGCGCGCACAATGTCTTGATGCGCAGCTGCTCACCTCAGCGAAAAGCAATATAGTAGGCAGGTAATGCTCATTAACTGGGACCTTTCCCCAGGAAACGGGACTTAAGCTGCAGCCACGGCCAACTCGGTACTCTTTGCTATGGCCCCCATGACGGCAGCTTTGGGGGCTTCCCATTCCAATCGCTCCTTTGTGGACACAGATCGCTTGTAGTACTCGATGCGGGTGGGATCCCGGAGAAGGCAGTTGATAATCTCCACGTCCGTCTCCTTCCCTTCCCCGTCCAGTATCACGAAGCGGATCTCTCCTGTTGCCTTGTCGGCATAGATGTGCTCCACAATCGGCGATCCCTTGAAGACCATGGTGCGCCAAGTAAAGCCTGGCTTCGCAACGCTCTCCACGTCTGACACTGGAAGGTATTCCTGGGGCCGTTCGATCTTCCTCACCATAGCCTCCCAAAGCTTGTTCTCGTCCACCTCGATGGGAGGGCTGCAGTACCCGAGTCCGACCATCTCCGACCCATCACCGGACATAGTGACGATGGCACTCCCTTCGAAACGAAAGAGCGCCCCCTTGTGCTCAAAGCTGCTATCAACTGGTGAAGTAACCAACGTGTGGCTCTTTCCAACGGGTCAACACGGGTACAGCTACTTTAGGATCAACTTTACAGAGTTTCAGGCATTCCGCTGCGAAACCAGGGATTTGTCCCCAAGATCTGGACGTGCCAGTCTCTTTGCAGCAAATGTTTGATCAAAAGCACGCCCATTGGAAGAGAACAACATCTGGCTGTGGCTCAAGCATAGGGCACCCCCCAAACCTCCAACCATTTGCAAAGGGAACATGACTTGAGCAAGCCCACAAGCTCATCCGACTCCACCCGTCACTTCAGCATACTTTCTCATGTGAGGTGCCCTATTGCCAGTCTGCCGCTCCACATGGAACCTGAAAGCAAGCTCCAAGTCGCATCTCTACGGAAATAATGCGTATCAAACACACAGCAACCTCACGGGTATGGCTGTCGCTGTGTCTGGGTGTCTGGGTGTCTCTGTGTGGGCCTGTGTCGCTCTCTCTCTCTCTCTCTCTCTGTTGTCACTGATTTCCTTTTTATTTCCTACTGTTCTCTTTCTGTGTTTCTGGTTTGCTTTCCTTCTTTCTCTCTTTCTTTTTTTTGTTCTTTGTCTTTCTTTCTTTCTTTGTTTCTTTCTTTCTTTCCTTATTTCCTTCTGTCCTTCTTTCCTTCTTTCCTTCTTTCCTTCTTTCCTTCTTTCCTTCTTTCCTTCTTTCCTTCTTTCCTTCTTTCCTTCTTTCCTTCTTTCCTTCTTTCTTTCTTTCTTTCTTTCTTTCTTTCTCTCTTTCTCTCTCTCTCTCTCACTCTTTGGCTCTGTGTCTATGTCTGTCCGTGTCTCTGAGTCCTTGCCTGTCGGTCTGTGCATTTGCATGCTCCGGCGTACCTTTTGGCGTACGCTGTACCGTTCCGTGCTTGGGGTGTGCACGCCATGCAATGCACGCTGCGTGCACATGCAGTCGCGCGTATGTCACATCGCTTTGGCAGGTGAGACCAACCATGTCAGGCCGCTTGAAAACCCGAATTGCCCACCCTGGTAGCCCTGGGGCCGCCGACAGCATAGAGTGCAATGACCTGCGGCAACCCTCGCACCAAACACCAGACACCACATGCTGAAGGCGTTGCAAGTCATTCAGGCTTTCGAGAATTGGCTTGCTACATGAGAAAAGCAGCTTCGTGACCAGGAATACTCCGGATGGAATCAGCTCCAGCCGGGCATGGCACACTTTTGTTGACCAATCGATTGGTTGTTTGCGTGCTAGGAGAATTTGCTATTCAATTCTGGTGTGTTATATCTCAGCCTGCATGTCATGCCACCACGGCAACGCCCATTCTGATGGGACTTGCAAAGCACATTCAGCAACCCGCCAAACTTCAATCTACAGCATGTGATTGCGTTGATTGCTTCCACTGTTTGTTTCAGCGCAGTAAACTAAAATGCGGCGGCCTTCGCAACACTCCAACCCTCGCCTGGTCTGTCATTTCCTCATCGGCTTTGTGGCCGCACGACTCCTCTGAGGGCTTGCAACCGGAATGAAACCAAGGCACACTTGTCATTTCAAGCTTGAGTCGATAGCTGGCATGGACGTCGTATGGCAGCAACGACCATATATATATATAATATGACACACACACACACACGTTTCTCATTGCAGGAATCGTAGCATGATAATTCTGAGTTGGATGAGTTGGCAAAATCACTGTGCTCAAACCTCTGCTTGGATGTTGCAGAAGTGTCATGCAAAGCAACCAACCAACACCTGATTCTTTGATGTTGCTGCATCTGTCAAAGCAGCGCCATCCAAATGACCACATCTATGATATCAGTGGGTGACGCGAGCCACCAAATACTTCCCCTGCTCTTTTGTTCGCGCTCCATCTCACCAAGGAAGCGCCCAGCTTCACGTAGGTTCCTGGTTTCGACCTCAGAACACATGGCCAGGATGGGTTTCTGCAGCTCACTTCTTCGAAAACACTCACCTCCCACTTTGGTCTATTCTGCATTTGCAGGGAGACTCCATGTTCTGCACTTTCTGAGGCCTTGACACATAGCCGTATCAATGACAAGTAAGTCTCCTAAGAAACAGACTGGACACATCGAGGCATTAGCACGCCAGTTCTCCAAGAGACATATTTTCAGCGGCAAAATGCAATGGAACAACGAATCTCTCGAATAGTTGACCCCATGTCAACCCCAGTTTATTAAGAGGGCCTCCAAAAGGTAGGATTCCCCACTAAACTCAGGGAAAAGCACCCCCCCTAGTACTAAACTGGTTGGTTGATGAGTATGGGGTCAACATTCTGCCACTCAGTGGACCCTCTACATGACGTGGGCCCTGCTCCTTGGAGAGGCTCATGCCAGCAGCTTTCATCTTCTCAGTGAGAGCCTGGCCGGGTCAGTGCTCAGAATCTGTTTGCTGCTCTGAACTGTAGTAACTCGAGATCGGCTTCAATAACCAACTCCTACGTCCTAGGACTTAGGAACGCGCGACTGGACTGCTGGAACCGTCAACCTGCGCCGATCTTGGTCGGCACACAAAGCCTACGGGAGCCCCGGGGCCCGCCATAGCCTGTTGGCCGGACGCATCTTTAGCTGAGTTCTCAGATGAATCAGCTAGGAATGCTGCCGGTTTCTCTTTCTCCATCCGGCATGAATCATCCTTAAGTCCACAACAAAGCTGACCTTATTGGCCCTCTCCACCAGCATCCCAATTTTTTGATGCACAGCCAAACTTGCTTTGACTACTGGCTACACCAAGCATGACAACTCTGTTGTTTTCATTCCACAGTGCATATTGGCACGCCGAGCGCATATGGGTTAGCTACAGTACAGTAGCTAAGCGTAGAATGAGGGATACTCATGGACCCCAATTATGAGTTCTTTGTGTGTTCAGTCATTCCTTGAACCCGCTTTCGCGCAATGGCTCACCATCACCCCACTCCCCGCGAGAATCGCCCGGCTCCATGTGTGATCCGTTGCGCGTCCTGCATGACTTTGGAGCTGTCCAGGCCGTGGTCATTGATCTTCAAGCCCTGAAGCGTGAGCCACTAGAACTGCAACGAGCCAATCCATGTCTCGTTGATCTGCTCAATGCATAATGGCTACTGGCCATGCTGATTTTGCGGATCTTGGCGCAAAATCGATTTGCTCAACATGACTTGCTTGTTCAAACAAACATGCTTGCCAACCCAGCGTGTGCAGGTCGCTGGTTCCTGTCCGGCTCAAGGTTGGGATGCATGAGACTTGCAAAGCCTTCGCCTACGGCCCACTGCAAAAAACAGCCATGGGTGTGGGTCAAAATGAAACCACTAGGAGACCGCAGGTTTTAGTCTTTGTTTCCATTTACCAGGGTTCCCTTCTATTATAGGTACCTATTTTTGACCCACACCCACATAGAGGAAAGTCTGAACTGCGCAAACACGCATAGGTAAATAGCTTCTGAAACCTCCTGTCACCCGCGGACTAAAATTGGGTGTTTCTCAAAAACAGGGGAACCCAAAAAACGGTTGGTATTCCGTCCGGAGCCATTTCCGAACAGCAAGGCCACCAAACCACCATCGTCATCGCGATCCTCTCTCTTTCCGCACGGCGCTGTCTCAACCACCTCCGGAACAATTTCGGCACGGCCGCGACACGACCCCAGCTTTCCTAGATGAAGCACAACTCTCAATTTGAATGTCGCTGCCTAAATGTCACGGACCAAAGTTCACAGCCATGGCCTTCATAGGCTGAATCACTCCCCAGCACGCCTTTTGACATAGGCACAGCGATTGTCACATTGGGTACACAACTGTGTCAAAACAAGGCAACCGTCCTTCCCAGACAGCACACCACAAGGCCACCCACAAACGTCCAAACTGGAAGTGTAAAAACAACAGCCGGCACATGCGATGTGGCAAAGCTTGGGTTGCTGCCACTAGGAAAAGACCAGTGCCTGTTCCCTATGTCAGCTTGTGCTGTTTGAACTGAAGGAACCGCGATCAGGCAGCTCAGGGTTGGGAAATAAACTGGGTGGGAAAAATGGCAACCTGCATGGGCCTCGAGCCGCAGGCTGCCGTTCCTTCAAACTTCAAGTTGTGCAATCCAACAAGCTCAAAGACCCTGTTGGCTCCACACAACTCTCAATTTGAATGTCGCTGCCTAAATGTCACGGACCAAAGTTCACAGCCATGGCCTTCATAGGCTGAATCACTCCCCAGCACGCCTTTTGACATAGGCACAGCGATTGTCACATTGGGTACACAACTGTGTCAAAACAAGGCAACCGTCCTTCCCAGACAGCACACCACAAGGCCACCCACAAACGTCCAAACTGGAAGTGTAAAAACAACAGCCGGCACATGCGATGTGGCAAAGCTTGGGTTGCTGCCACTAGGAAAAGACCAGTGCCTGTTCCCATCGTCGCAACAAACTGACACCCATCGGCGCACTGGAAAATTTGATGCTCAGCCGTCTACATCACTTGAACTACCTGAGTCACAAGCTACATTGAGAAACGCAGCTTTATCGAATTCATCTTCATCTGCATACGCGAGCACTGCGGAAGATCTCCACTCTCCTGCCTGCATCACCTGGAAAAGGGAGAAACCTTCGCGAGCCAGAGCTGCTGCCTTTCCGGCCCGCAAACACTTGAATGAGAACCCCTTGTGGTCAGGAATTTGCAACAACTTGAGCATGTTGCGAAAACGAGTCAGCGCCACAGACTGTGTCAAAGTAAAAAGCCGTTGGCCGCGGGAAAGTTGCCTCAGCCGCACAGCCAGACGGTGCCCCACACACAGCGGGCTCCGCTGGTGAGGCCCACACACACACGGTCTAACCAACAAGGAACCCTGTGGCCGATGCTTTCGCTGACGCAATCGCAAATGCAAAGTGTTGGCGGGATCAACAAACACTGCGGAATGTCTTCCGGGGGGCAAATCATGCACATCTTCAAAAGTGCCCTGCTCCAAAGGCAAGGCCTCACTCTGAACTCTTAGCAGAGCTTGCCAACTCAAGAGCACCACATCTCCTAGCTGGCTGAATAAATCAATGCCATCGGCTAAGGTGAGAAGACGTGTCAGCAAATCTTCGTGCATCAGCCTGCGCCTGGTCAAGGCGCCTGCCCTTGATGCCACATACTGCTTGTGGAGCCCCCGCAGAGTCATTTTGAGTTCACCGCTATGCCACTCCAAGGACAAGGACATGTATTCGCACGCCCATTTCAGATACCCCACATAATTTCTGGCAGTCCCTGGGTTTCCGAAAATTGCGACAAACAGGGACACATCGTGCGCACACTTTGGGGGAAGAGAACTGTCTTCCGAACAGCCCAGCACTGCGCAAGCAAACGTGTGCCAAAGACGAAGCCCTGACGCCACACACTTCAAGGAGCCCATTCGTGTCTGCAGCTTCAGGGAAGAGATTGCACTCTCAAGCTGCTCACGGGCCACGTTGGGCGGCAACTGCTGTAACTGCTTGCAAGTCAATGATGGACTATTGCAAATTGCGGAAATGCCCACGTTAGCTTTCTTCAGGCTTTCAGCTACCAATGTCGCTGGTAGCGTGGCCACTGCCCCGCCAGTGGTAAGATCGCCTTTCTTTGCTGGCTTGTTGTTCATGGCCGACACTGCGGACATGAGAAGCGTCCGGACCTTCTCACACATGGCCAGGCTGGCGACCTCCTTTGGACGTGCCCCTACCAAATGAGCGGGGTCTTGAAAGCCACTGGTCACCAGGAGCACCGCTGCATCAAGCTGCCATGCGCTGACCAACGCAGACTCTTCTACACCCTGGAGAAACTCTGCCATCTTCATGACCGCTGCTTCGAAGGCATCGGCTCTGAGGCCTGCAAATGGTCGCAAGGCCTTGTCCTGCCCTGCACCCCTTTTCTTGGCCTGAGCTTTCCAAGACAACAGCAAGGCCTGTCTTCTGCGCTGCCACTCATTGGGCAGCAATCCCCACACCCGGTCAGCATTGAGGATAAATCCGGCGCCACTGGCGCTCAAAATCGAAGCATCCACGTTCATGCGCTCTGCCGCGTGAAGCTTTGTGTGCAACGTCTTTGCATCCTTCAGCAGCCATGCCCGAGTCACTTGCTGGGCCCACTCTTGCGCCAGAAAATGGTCATGGCACAACTCTGGCATTGCCACTCGCTGAATTCTTTGAGCCAACATCCGAGCAGAGTTCAACAGAGCAAGCACGCGCATCCCAGCAACTCATATTTATGACCACATGTCCTTGACCCATTCGGGTAAGTGCGGTGGCACAAACTTTGCGCTCAATCTGGCAAGCACAGTGAGATCTTCGCGTGTTGGCCCGTCTGCCACATTCGCAGCGCTTTCCACTCTGGCCACATGCAAAAAGGCTCCTGCTTTTGCCAGCTCCAGCCACAGGCGACCCACACAGGAATGTGTCTCGGGACTGCCTCCGCTTCCTTTCAGGAGAGCGTGTAAAATAGAATTGTTGTCCACAAATGCCATCCACGCAGCCCTCGTGAGCAAGGGGAAGAATGTGCCCCATGCCAACAGCAGCGCTAGCAGCTCTTGAAATTGGATTTGGTGATCGTTTCTTTCCAACAGCATGTCCCACAAAGCCGCGGGCGTTTGCATGCGAGTAAACAGAAACTGCCCTTGGTGCCACAGCACTGCGGCAATCCATCTGGATTCACCTGCTGCGTCAGACCAAGTCACCACTTGAGATCTACTGTCTTGAGGAAGCATGCGCACTGACACGGGGCAACATTCCAAGTATTGCAGAAACCAGGCCCCGGCTCTGCGAAGCGCTGGCGACAACCCGCCTTTTGGTAAGGGGTCATGCGCCTCACGGTCACTGAGAACCCCAGTCTCCCTGCCATTTTGGAGGCTTCTCCCGCCGCAAGTTCCTGGCAATCCAGCATGTGCTGAAGCAATGCCCTATATTTCTGGGCCTTGTCATGGCTGACGTGAGTGAAAATCTGCTGCTGCTTCCATGAGACTTGCACTGAAGCACCCAGGACAACCATTTCCCAAGTTGCATCTGCATCTTTGGAGTGGTCCGTTGGGAACCCCAGCAGCCTGCTCAAAACCGAGAGGATACGTCCTGATGACCATGTAACTCCTGATCTGGACGCGCCGAAATAGTCATCCACATAACGATTCGCTGGCGCCAGGAAGAATCTCACTAGAATCAGCCACAGCATGTGGCCCACCCGGTGCCACCCATAGACAGCTGAGATGGTGCCAAACGGCATGCCGAAGTGCTGCGACACCCATATTTGCCCATGAGACTTCCACACCGTCCAGGCCAAATCATGATGGTCAGCCTGGATAGGGACACGACGGAACGCTTTGGAAATGTCCCGCTTCCACATGTGAGCTTCCACTCCTGCAGACATGAACCTCTGCAGCAACACCACTAGCGAGTCGAGTGAATGGTGCTGGATTTTGTCAACTGGGGCAGTGGCAGAATTTATTCCGCTCTCAGTCTCATGGTCGACCACTCGCGTGCGCCACCCTGATGCCCTTTCTTCCCGCACTGGTATGCGCCGAGTCAAGGACTTGGTGCGCAAGTCACTCGGCACCAGTAAGCGCGGCGGAGACATGAAGCCCTCCTGGGAATCTTCCAGCGTTTGTTCCAGAATGTCAGAGCTATGCGGCAACTCCCCAAGCGAGCTTACCACTTTTTGGTTCAAAGCATCGCGGTTTGCCCTCAACTCTTGGACAGACAAAGGAAAGGAAGGGTACGCAGCTGACGCCGACCCTTCGCATTCTGGAAGAACCCCTACCAGAGGAAAGCCTTGCTGCAATGCCCGCAGGAAGGCTTCTGCTTGCACGTCAATGGCGTGGAGCAACATTTTCCACAGCGGACCATGGATGCGCCTCACCACAGGCTGGAGCGTGGGCGGGGCTCCCTCCGACCACACGGATTGCTCCATTTCCAGCTGCGCTGCGATGAAAATTAGTCGCTCCAATCGCTCTTGTCTGAATGCGTCCACATCAGGGGTTGGCAACGCCAATTCAAAGTCAATGGCCTCTTGAACGGCAGGGTCAATCACACTCGCTTCGCAGGCAGGGTGCGGCAAAGTGAGGGCAAATTGAACATGCTGCAGCGGCGTCAAGCCTTCAATGGCACCTGCACCCCATGGCACAAACTGCACCTCTATGTGAGGACACATGTTTCTTTCTTCCGCTTGCAGCTTCAGCGGCAAGGGGCAGGTGTCACCTGCCGCCGCCATAGGAACTGGCCAGGACGTCTGCAGCGCACGAGCCCTGACCTTCAAGGCAGTGTCCAAAAGCTCTGCAAACCTGACACCCAACAACGGCGGGTATGTTTGGGCCAGCCTTGTGCGGAACACTTTCTCACCCTGCCACTCTACCACACCTCGAAGGGGAATGGTAGGCGCCTGCCATGGGCACACACCTTGCTGTAGGCCATGCAGCGTTGGCGTGTTGTGCAGGAACAAGGTGGGCTTGGAAAAGGGGGCCCCGAAGTCCGAAAACACCAGCCTAGTGAGGGACACCCCGTCATGAGCTCGAAGCTTTGCAAATGGCGGAAGCACCCAAAGCCATGAAAGTTCCGGGTTCTCCACACTAAAATAGCAGCCTTGCTCCATCAAGGTCACGCACATGGACGCAGTAAACTCCAAAAGGCAATTCCCAAGGGCCACCAGGTCAGCCTGATGCGGAAGCAAGTTGGGTACCCCATAAGGGAAGTTTGCACTTCGCAACTGCGGGGCACGGGCCCAGGAAAGGGACTGGCAGGGAATTGCAAAATGAGCAGCTGCGATCTTTCCCCGCTGCGCCAAGCGAAGCAAAATGTGTCCTTGCGACACAACATCAAATCGCAAGTCGAATTTAATATCCCAGGGGTGGAGAACTGGCATGCTAGCCGCCATGGCAGCCAGTGTGAAAACTGCTTCTCCGCTGAATACCTCCAAAAACCAGGATTGCGATGCGTCCAGCTCAAAGCATCCAGAAGCAACGTCAGGAAGCAACTGCAAGGTCCGGGGCGCGTGTCCTTGGACAAGCTCTGGGCCTTGAGTGTCTCCCAATAGTCAGCGTTGACCACCTCGCTTGTCCTGTTGCTGCTGGCGTCTATTCGCCTGCTTGGAAAACCAGTTCATGGTCTTATGCTGCCTCTTGGTAAGGTTTCCTGACTGTCCGCCTCCTGCTGCCGCTGAAGCTTTTGCCATGAGCTGCGCCTGAACTTCGCCCAACTTCTTACTGGCTGCTTCAGCCCTCTTCTGAGCTTGCTCAGCAGCAGCCAACTGCTTGGCCACTGCTGTTGGGTCTGAGGACATGGGGATGTCTGCTGGGGCTGGCAAAGCCTTGGGCACGGCACTCTCGGCCAAGCCAACCTCTTGCAGGACTTGACTTACCCGCTGCCGCGCCAACTCCAGCATGTCCTTGTCTACTTTCTGAGACTCTGCCAGGATGTCCAGCGACGGGTCACGTTTTTCCGCCCTACGTGCCCACTGACGACGGACAAGGTCATCGTACAGGAAGGCCAAGTAGGCTGCTCTGCCCTTGATCTTCTCCTGCTCGCAGATCTGCAAGACGACATCCAAGTGACCAAACACAACTGGCCACGTCATCTGCCCAGTTGCCACTGCCGTGGTGGCATATCGCACGAAGGCAGCCACCCACTGCTGTACATTTCGGAAAAACCTGGGGCTGGCAGTGGCTCCCTTGAGGGCTTTTGACAGATCACTGAGCGATCCAATTGCATGGTGTCCAGCTAATCTAGACTCGTCATCATCACGCAAAGTAAATTTTCCGCCCACTGAGTCTGCTGGGAGCCACAAAGGCAGGACTTCTTTGCTCGTGAGGTCAACGTAGGTGAAGGGCGTTCTGCTTTGCGCCTTTGCTTCCTCCGACGCCAGCTGCAAAGCAATGTATAGCGACTGGTCAGCTTGAACATGGAAGCCCAGCTTTGACAGCCCGCACTTCTGCAACATGTCTGCCACATCGGGGGCTTTGGCTGGCGCCAAAGCTGACGCCAACGATTTGGCAGAAAGCGGCACGTTTGCCAGCGCAGTCCTGGCGGTTGCCTGGGCCATTCTGGCCTTGTCCAAGGCTTCTATGTGTCTAACCAATCTGCGGATCAAAGCTGCAGCTGGCAATAGCTCTGGCAATGTACATTTGTCCACATCAGCCTCAGTTACCCCACTTGCGGCGTTCGGATCTGGCAACTTTGCAACATCTGTCAGAAACTGCACGGCTGCTTGCAGCACATCCTCGGGCGGCTTAGCCGCTTCGGTCGTGCTAATCAGCTCCTCCCAAGATGTTGCCATGGCTTGCCAGATGGTGCCGCCACAAAAATGGCAACCTGCATGGGCCTCGAGCCGCAGGCTGCCGTTCCTTCAAACTTCAAGTTGTGCAATCCAACAAGCTCAAAGACCCTGTTGGCTCCACGCAAAAGGCCGTGCAACATCAAAGATGGCACCTTTTGGAAAAACACCTGCACATGAGTAGCAGTCAGACTGAGCCCACACGGTGGACAGTTCCTTCATTTTCGATATCTGCATCCGAGCTCTTTTTCTTGAGCCGAGCGTTTTTCAGACAAACGCGCGGTAACCTGCACGAGCGGAAAAATAGCGCTCAACGGACGATGTAGCCCATGGCAAAACTGTAATGGCGCGTGCCAAAATCGCTGGCAGCTTGTCGTCGCAGCGGTCGCCTCACGGAGCTTTCCGCAATGGCATGGCGCAGCCACGAAACAACCGTCGGCCCCGTCAGCCGGGTCATTGTGGTCCCCGTTCGGAGCCAGTCACTGGGCCAGGTGACAACGAAACCGCTGCAAAACAGTAACGGCGCCAGATGTGAGCGTCGCCGCGGCCGCTTCAAAACCACCGCCGGAGCGCCCTGCATCATCGCTCCCATAGATTCGACTAAAGGAGAGCCCACGCATCAGATATGTTTTTGCGACAAAAACAAATGCACCCAACGTCCCACCGCGCATTGCCTTCAGAAGCCGCTGTGCCGCCAGGTTCTCCTGCTGCTCCTCCTCGGGCGACGCCTGCCGGAGAGGCTCGGAAAAACCGGTCTGGTGGGCGTCGGAGGGAAACCAGACGGAAGCCATCCAAAGGGGTCTGCCTTCGAAAACGTTGGCCTTCCAAAGACGAGGATAATGGAAGCCAAGATAACAACATGGGGCAATGTCATCACTTTCTGAATGCGACAGTGATGGAATTCGAAAGTTGAAGCTGAACACCTCCCCCAGTTAGCCGCATCCCATCACATAATGTATGTTGCTTTCATGTTGAGCATGTGCTCCGGCAACAACATGGCCCCATACAACATTGCTAGCTAATCGGAAGGCTATGCCTGGCAACATGTGGGTTCCTTGGGCAAACCCGCCACTTCCCACCAATCCACCGATTTCAAGGGGCTTTCATCGAACAGCTCCCACCTTGACGTTGCAAGCCCGGGGTGGCGGTGGACTGTCTCCTGGCCAAACACAGCAGCGCAATCGGGATACTCCATATCCCAGGGTCATGGGTCTGTCTTCTTTGGAGTTGGTACCCTTTTGTGTTGATATTTATTGGGAAGTGACTGGAAAACCGCTTGGGAGGTTCTCGGGAGGTTCCCCACAAGACATGACAATGCTCCAAGGTCGAACCATCCTTGGTTGCCATGTCCCATCTTCCATTCAATCCTAGGACTCCTGCTTGCTTGTCATAGAACACAGCTTTCTGGATTTCACAAGCGCTGGGAAGCTTCGGCACGTGGATGTGGAAAAAAAGGCTATTCCACACCAAGTGGCACGTTGTGCCATCTGCAAAAGGCACGAGCCACTGGCTGCTGTTGTTTGCCGGTTTTTGCCCCAGGCTTCCCCTCTGCAAGCTTGCCGGCTGGGCTTGGCAGGAAGACTCGTTGAGGATGCTCCTGCAAGGAAGCTTCGTCTCTGAAATGCATGCGATAAGCTCAGACTTGCTGGTCTGAACAGACAGCAAGGCTGTTTCTCATGAGTTGCAAGTGCCTTGCTGTGGCCGATCTTAAGCTTTCATGCTTGGTCATGATATTTGATAGGCACAAAAGGGGATGGGCAGCTATGCAAGTCTTGCACAATTGCTTCAATAGCGTGTACATGCCCTACAAACTCCATCGACAACAAATTGTACTTTCGGTGTCTGTTTGTCATCATGTTTGCTTGTTTCACCCCTGGTATCAAACTTTTGCTTGATGCTTTGCTAATAGGAGCACAGCTATTGGGGATATCTTTGACTGTCTGAGGAAGATTGCGAAGACAAACATAAATGAAAGGCTCTTGGCTGCTGATGTTAAACTAGATGCTTTCCATTTGTGACCCCAGGCACATTTCGCTACCCCGTACGGGGTGAGGGTTCAATCGCTGACATTTGATCCTCAACATGTAGCACAACGCGATTGGTGAACTGACTGCTCTTGTTGACTTGACCAGCCTCAAGGCGCCCGCCAAGTCTTTTGCCATTCGCGGCGAAACCCGCGCTCTATGTACACCACTCCATTGCTCTGAGGGTGCCTATAACATAATCTGGCTTGGATCGCCGAGGGGAAAACCCGACGGAATTGGCAGAGCTAGCAATGCTTATAGGAGGACCCTGACAGAGCTGAAGCTACCTGCTTGCGCTCAAATGAGAACAACACCATCCTTGCCTCGGCTTGCCGAGGTCATGCGAGTGTTTTCCATACAGTCTCTCGCAGCAAATAATTAGCATGATCTGCATGTGACAAATGGTAGCGAAGGAGAAAGGCCAGTAACATTCACGCCAACTCACATGTCGTATCATGCGAGCCCTTCAGCCCCTTGCTTGCAATCACAGGTGCTATCGCTTGGTGAGCTGCAGTTCAAACCAGAGACGTCAAATAATTCCTGGCGCTCGCATGCGCAGAGCCGAAACTCCAAACAATCTGAACCGCACATCTGTTTGTCATTGTGGTCTATCAGTACCACAAAGGTCAAGTGCAAACAATGAGGCACAGGCACCCTAAACTATCTTGAGGTGGCTGATCTATGGGCTAAAGGGCTTTGTGATCAACCTGGATAAGGAAGCCATGGAAAAGTCTGGAGGGCACTGGGCACCCAATTGTTTGGTGATGGTAAAGGAAATCCAAAAGGAACACCACAATTTTGGTGTTAGCCCACCTTAAAAAGACGCGTGAGCGGTAACTAATTGGCCTTGAGCAATTGCTCGGCAGCTTTACACACCCTGGGCAAGTTGGCTCTCAGGGTTGAAGACTTGAAACAGGTGAATCGCTTCAAACACCTCCATGCAACTCAGAAGGGTGTGCCTCTTTTAGAGAACCCCCCGCTTTTGGTGTGAAAGGGAAACCACAAGGAAACGGTTGACATGTTGAGGGTTCCGATTCTCGTGAGACGAACGGCTCGCCTCGGGCACTGGGGCTGTGCTAATGTCGTAGTAGCGCAGATCAATGGCGCCGTCCTCACCTTGGGGCGGCCAAGAGACCAACTCAGAAGGTGCTTTCGAACTCCACCTTGGATCAGAATCCATATTTTTGTTGTGGACATCAACTAACCCTTCTCTACTTTGGCACTGACATAGATCCTTCCTGCATTTAGCTTGTGACCAAGTCCATTGCACAGCACACAGAATGGTGCAGCAGTGCCGCAGTGATGCAAACAACGCAATCCCGCAGAAATCCGACTTGCAGGGCTAGGGAACGAAACAAACAAACGCGCCCATCTCGGCTCTATTTAACAAATCTCATTAAGCTTCAACCAGCTGTCAACCCGCCGCTCGAGAGCGTGGAAAAACCGGACTCCAAGGTGCTGATGGAAGCCACCGGAAGG
>CAUJNA010003469.1:273453-345953 GCA_963377175.1 Effrenium voratum | reverse complement strand
CCTACAGGATTGCTGCCAAAGGAAATATGGCGGACTGTCCAAGTCCTTGATGCCAGGCTTGACGCGCATTGTGCACTTGTAGGTCATCTGTCGCGGATAGACCTCGTGTCCACGCAGGATGCACGGCATCTGTCGCTCGCGAAAAGGAACAACAACTATGGGCACTCCAAAATGATGAGCAACTAAATGACTAAAGCCTCAGGTGAAACAAACACACCATAACGTGCCGACTATTTAATATGTATCGTTAACCTTACCCATGCCCTGGATTACTGGACCATATCACAGCAAGCGAGCGGGATCTGGGGTTATCAGGAAAATATGCCCACCTCCTTCAACAAAAGAAGAGTTCCAAATGGTCATGAGCTACTTACATCTTTCCTGAACTCTGTGAGGCTCTGCTTTTGTTTTCCCAACCTTCCTGAGCAGAGTTGCTAGAATTTGCGTGTGACAATTTGTGAACTGCACATTCTCCCGGCCGCGGCCTGGAGAAGTGGCTCGTTGGTCACTAAGCACTGAAGGATGCGCCCAAGGAGCTGGCACCGGCGCAGCAGCGGCGATGCTGAGAAGCGTCCAAAGGATGATCATGGTTTCGAAGTCAAGACCAAAGTCAATAGGTGGATGGTGGACGTCGTTTTTTTTCTTCCCCCACTCACGGCTTGCCGCAACTCTTTGTTGTGCTCGCAACTGTTTGAGAAACGCTTCGATGCACATGCTCAGGAGCCATCTCTGAAGGGCTTGGGCAGCGGCGTCCAGGAAAGACAAGAAGGAAGTGGGAACTCCCAAGTTGAAATGGCCCCAGGCCAAAGGATCTGGAACTAACAAATATAATTTAGCCACCTTTTGGGGCCCAACTAAACATGAACCAGAACCAAGCAACAAAAATATTAGATCCTTGGATTCGCTTTGGACATTTGGCTCGATTGCTGCAACCCGAGACCGAGCTCAGGTCCCGAGACCGAGCTCAGGTTGCTTGCCTCACACAGGTTCGAAGATTGGCTAGAAAGCTGGAGGCTCGGAATTTCAGGAAATAGACCAACACTTGTCATGGGAATGTCTATTCTTCCGAACACCCCCCGAGCCTTCATTCCATGTGACAACTTGAACAATGTCTGTTTTGTCTTGGCAAGTCTTCATTATGGAGCCAACACTGGACACCCTTTGAAAAATGCGACATGCAAGCCTTTCCAGGCTGCATAAAACTTGACAAACCTTGCGCAGCTTTTTCTTCTGACCTCTTCAAAGTGATGCATTTGGCGTAAAATTCACATCTGTCGCTGCCCCATGGAAAGACCCCAGATTGTCACAGTCGCTCGCGAGCAGCTTCATGTGCTGCTGAACTCATCCATAAGGCGATGCGACCATCGCAGCGTCACTGGCTTGCGTTGACATGGCGCTCTTCTGAGGAAGTTCTTTGGGACCTGCTGCTAATGTCTGCAAACATCATCAATCATCTGCAAACAGAGCCTGCCAAGTGTTGGTGACATGAACTTGAAGAGTTGCCAGTATTTGGGGCAAACGACAGCAGCAAAGGCATAGCCTTCGAGCGCTAGTCATGCGCTCACTGCTCATGGCAGGCATCTCGGGTGTCACACTCGACTTCACCTCATTACGTAAACACATGGTCATAACGTGGTGTCTAGAAGTATCCAGTGACCCCTCAGGTCGTAAACAAACACCCACAGACTACCATCAGCATCATAACAGGGTCGTGCGGGGAATCGCCTATCTCGCTCCCAGCACTGGGCGGCTGTGCAGGTTTAAACCAATACGAGCTGCGCGGGGCGCAGCTTGGCGCAGCTTGGATCACGTTCTCCTTGGGACGAGAAAGTGGCAAGTCATTCTCGGCCCAAGGAGAGCGGCTGTAGGTTTGACACGCTGGGATCCTCAAAAAATCAAACATTCGCTCTGCTATGCATGCGATGAACAGGGCAATATAATTTTACAATCGGCGAGAAAGTCGCAAACTGTGGCAAGCACATCTTGGGGATCCCATTTGTTGCGAATTCCGCGGCATCACACGGGTGGCGATGTTCCGCTGATGAAGCATAACAACCTTCTGTCGGGTACGGTTGCTCCTGAGAAAAGGAATTACGTAGCTGTTAAGTCTTAAGGGTTCCTTTTCTCAGGGGCAACTTAACATAACTTAACCGGAGCGAAGCCAGGCATCTAGCCCCAATTTCTCCACTGTTGGGCGACCCTGCGGCTCAATTGCTTCTGCAGTGGCCACTGAACCTCGGCTCTTCGGACATCTCAACGGAATCTCCCCCAATTTCTACAGTTGAATATGCACAAAACACAAACCACGTTTTAGTCTGGAAGTACATTCGCAGTTTCATGACATCTGCAGCTTGTTTGAATAGAACGTTTTACGATGATCGGCACCTGTTTGACTTGCATGAATTCCCACCACAAGCGACCGTCGCTCTCTCATCGTTGCCACGCATGACACTGCGTCTCAACCACTGCTCGTTTATTCAACCTTTAGAGATTCTACAGCTTGCCGGCGGTGGCGTTGGCAAGCACCCCAAAGAAACATGTGACGTCAATGTGCCGTCGCCCATTTTTGCCAGCGCGCGTGGGGCAACTCCTCCGCGATTGCCCAGATGCGGTCCAAGACATCCCTCGAGCCTTTCTGGCGGCGCATGCTGTTCACCAGGCCCTGGAGAATCAGCCCCTTGGCAGCATTCCGGCGAGAGGATGGTGGTGGGAAACCGCGGAAAAAAAGGCCGACAAACACACAGATCCGGCGTGGTTTACCGCTGTTAAGGAAGATTATTGTTCTAACCTTAGTGGCTAATCATCCATCGCTGTCCACTCTTCGTCCACGTATTCACAAGTGCCATTCGTTCTCAAGTTTCATCTTCCGTTCGTTTCACAAACCTTTTGGAGCAAACGAGGGGCCTCCGCCACCTGCTTCTTGTCTGCGTGTTCACCGTAGGTCATCGCGGCGTACAGGAGAGCGCAGCCCCTGATGTTCTTGGACAGAAAGCCCAAATTCCTCGGGGGGTTGAGCGGATCTGAGCCAGGCAAGCGTTGGGATCCCGCTTTCTTGGTTTATCAACCATTCGGGGCAGAGCTGTTCACTATTTTCAACTGAGCAAAATCGCGGAGAAATCAGGGCGGCTTCATCGACTATCAACACATGAAAGCTCCAAGAAGGCGATCGGACTGGTTGCCCGCCCTTGACGCATTGCAATCAGCCACCACCCAAATGGGTGTGGGTCAAAAATCGGGTAACCCCAAAATGGGTTGCCCTGGCAAATGGAAACAAGGCCCAACACCTGCGGTCCCCTGATTGTTTAACTTTGACCCATACCCAAATCTTCAGTGGTTAGAAGGAAAAAGAGCCCGGCACAAAGAGCGGCACAGAAAAAGTAAGACCAGTGGCGGTCTAGAACACACGCAAAAACAATCCAACGTGCCAATTCCTTGAACCACAATACAGAAACTCAAACAAAGAGGCAATAATCCCATTGCACCTGCAGAAGGATGCATCCCTTGAGCATGTCAGCAACACAAGGGGGTTGAGTCGTGCCAGGGCTCTGCATGATCAGCTGTGTCACGGCATTCTTGTGGCTTGAGGGCCCGTGCTCCAACAAGACGCGAAGCACATAGTTGCCTCACACGGGAAGGCCCAACCAACCGGTAGAGCGAAGCATAGCGAGGGGTATTACGGGTGTGTTGAGTTTTGCAAACTTGAGCTGGTTGGAGAATTGGATGGGACAAATTATGCACAAATCTGTGTCAGCAGCCGTCAAGCGTCAACCCATCAGCCCTGTTCAAGGATCCCTGCATCCGTGAGATTGACATTTCCCCCACCTCTTGGTCATATCAGCAACCACTTGAGGCAATGTAAGCAACGTCTTGGCTGCAAAGGGGAACACCCCCCTCAACTAAGGTCTTTCCCATTGCCCGCCCCACCCCTCCAACAGCTTCTGTCACAGATGCCGTAGGAATCAAAGATCAGATCCTTGGCGTTCGTCACCAATGTGTCCAGGAGCTCCTTCATGGCGTCCGCGGGATACTGCTCCAGGATCCTAGAGATGACGAAGGCAAGGAAGAAGAAGGAGGAGAAGAAGAAGAAAACGAAGAAGAAGAAACAACAACAACAACAATCAACAACAACACCGACCGCAAGACACAGCCATGTTGCAAGGGAGTCGAGTACAGGATGCTATTTGGAATTGACATGAATTGACATGGGTCCGCAGGCCACAAGCTGCACTTCCAATTAAACTCAAAGTCAATTCTTCAATCGATGGACCCTCAAAGGTGCGCTTGCGATGTTTGTCGGACTCTGGCTCAACAAGGTGACTGCCCAACGCTTCAAATTTGTGCAGCGCTGAGGCCCTGATGCTGGCACCTGACACCCCGGAGTGTGAGGCGCGTGCTTCCCTCATCCAAACTTTGCAACGCTTGAAGGGGCTGATGTCACGCCTTGGGGCTGATATGCATCCTCCACAAAACAAATTGAATTCAGCCCTTGAACATGGTGATGCAGCCACCACGGGGAACTCAAAGACACCCTCTGTTCTGCCCCCATCAACCATTGAAAGGATTGCAGGGCAAGTGCCTGAGAGTGAGATGGCCGTCGCTTTGAGGAAACACATCCACACAGATTCACCAAAGGTGATATGGAATACCCGTCATGAAGGAACACAGAGTCATGTCCACTTTCATTTCTACAGGCGACCCATGGCGAGGCGCTAAAGACCGCGCCAGGAAATTCGGACACCGTTTGGAGCTGCCAAGAGCCACTCTGATTTGGGGCAACCAACGGCAAACCCGAAAGCCTCAAACGAATCCAAAGTTGAGCCAGCCATACACCCGTCAACTCCTTATTCCCGTTGCCCTTGCCCGCAAACAGGCAATTGAACACTCCCGAGAAGCGATGGCTTGCCTGGTGCCTTTCAACTTGGGAAAAACACGACCCCGAAGAACGTGTAGAAAGCAACTTGAGGGCTCCCCCTAATTCACCAAGGGTAGTTTGGCAAACCAAGAATAGAAGTCGCCAGAACCAAATCAAAACTGCGGCTGAGGGAAACCTGGAGGGACATGAATCCCCAAGCGATCCTGTTTAAGGCTTTGTTTTCTTGCGGAGATAGTTTTCTTTCGCATTCACATGGTCACATGCTGTTTTCGGGTAGCAAGAACACAAAACAAACACATATTCATATCAAAATTCAAACACAACTTAGCCGGTTTTTGGGGAGAAATAGTTCAGAAGCCAAGGGGGGGGGAGCCACCCATTGAGCCCATTGGATCCCAGGCGCCGCTCCAAGACGCGGCAGGCGTAGCGGTGCTTGGCGAGGCGGGCCAGGGGCGCCCATTTCTCCAACTCCTCCAAGATGAAGCGGCTCTCCGATGGCTTCCTCAGCTTGGAAGCTTCACCAGGTGCGTGAGAAGAGGCCCCTCAGCTGGGGATCTCGGGAAATGGGGATCCAAACTTCCATGGGAAGCCAAATCAAATCCTCCCCGAATGTCTCCAGCTCGAGGCTCCGCAGCAACCGTCAATCCCCTTCGCTTTATGGGAAGAACTGTCCATTTCGTTGGGATCGAAACTGAAACCCAACCAAAAAAGTGAGAAGAGCTGAAAACCGGCAAGGCGAGCTTCATGTAGTCCACAAACTTCTGAATGACGTGGTTGCCGTGCATAGACTCCACCGCCTCGCGGACATGGCCTGGCAAAGCGGCAAGGCGTGTCTCGTTTGATTCACTGTAGTTGAGTTGAGGGTGGTGAAGTTTCTTGAGGTGTTCCATGGGCAAATCAAAAAGCACTCGTTGGTTGTTTCTTTCTTTTGTAAAGGGGGGGGATCCTACTTTGAGTCCCCTTGAGGTCGCTGCAGAAAATTTGGCACCTGTCGTGGCCCTCGTTCCCGAAACAAGCAACATCAACTGACCACACATGTCGACTGTTTTGAAACCGCGATTGTGCGCTAGTTGCTGGCGAAAAGATGAATATTCCCATTTTGACACGCAACCAACAAGTGGCGAGTGCATTCCACACGTCCATATTACCAAACGCCTGTTTCGGGTCGCCCTTTGAGTGATGCTGGAACATTTTTCCGGCAGGCAATTAGGAGATTCGGACTGAGTGGATGGCTGGCTTGGACCTCCCAAATAAGGGAACGAAACGCGGCCCAGCAAAATGACCAGGAGTCTTCCCTGAGAACTAAGTTGAAATCCTGAAGGTTTTCTTGGCACCAAAAGGAAAAGCCACAATACACACACCAACACCAAAACACACACACACAAACACATACACCATAGGTGACCTTTTGGAAAAATAGATGGCCCTGGGAAATGGAATAGAATCCATCTAAACCAGCCATCTGTTTTTAACCAAACTAACCTAAAAAGGACACCTATGACACTCGCACTCAGATGGCGAAAAACAGCCGGATGATTGCACACCAGCACCTCTAACAGCACCCCCCGAAGAGCGCAGCAAACAGCACCCCCCAGAGCACACGGCTGTAATTCTTGTCAATGCGCCCGCACTCCCAGCACCCCAAGCTGCATGCCCACTAGCTCGCCCGCACCGTCACCCGGAACAGCACCCCCAAACAGCACCCCCCCGCACCCTGCCGTCTTAAAGAAATGTCACCAGCACTCCCAAAACAGCACCTCCATCAGCACCCCAAACTGCATGCCTATGGCACCCTACGGCCAATCTTGCAAAACTGCGCCCGCACCGTGACCAGCACCCCAAACTGCATGCTCTATAGCACCCTGCGGTCAATCTCGCAAAACTCCTAAAACTGCGCCCGCGCCGTCACCAGCACCACATACAGCTCCCAAACAGCTCCCCAAACAGCACGCCCTAACTGTATCTGCACCAGAACCCCAACTGCACGCACCCTAGCACCCAGCCGTCAGCCTCGCGAATCACTTTCCCCTTTTTGTTAGAAGTTAGAACCCCCATAGCTTTCAGCTATCTGGGGAACAAACAAATTTTGGGGGTTTGGGGTGTTGATTTGAGAGCCCGTGCCTCGAAAGTCCCAGGCCATCTCAGCGAGCTCCTGGTTGGTGGCTTTGCGAATCAGCGCTTGGAGCTCCCAACACTCGTCCTCGTCCATCGCCATGGCCCTTGCGTCAGATGGGGTGCACAAACGTTTCTGCGGGCTCCTTAAAGGGATGGGATCCTTGGCCGAGCAACTTTTCCAAAGCTGACCCATGGCGATTCTAGCAACTGCAGCCAGGGCAATTATTTACATTCTGGGAAACGCCTGCAACAAAAATGGGGCACGCAGAAACTGTCCGACAGGCTCAATAAGGTTCCATCACCTGGCTCCAATCCCACACAGAAATCCCAGGCCGTGTTCGGCTGTGGCCACAGCTCGCCTGAAAGGGCGAAAGCTAGCAGCCAAATCAGCAAGGCCATATATCAACTTATGTCCGCACACTACATATGCCAAGACATACAGAAAATTACACCAGCATAGACCCCAGATAGCACACCACGGATACGAACCATGACGCAGCAATATCATGATGATGTAGACCATGATGACACCACAGCCACGAAACAAACGCGCAGACAACGTCCTAATGAGATCAGCAGCATAATGATGACTTTGAGAGCAATCTGGCAGGAAAAAGCAAAAACAAGGTCCTGATGAGTTCGACAGCATCATGATGATGCGGACAGCATCATGATGATGCGGACAGCATCATGGTGATGCGAACAGCATCATGCTGATGGTAAAGGCAGCATCATGATGATACCACAGCCACGGACCATCTTGCGACAGCTTAATGAAATTCTGCATCATCCTGATGTTGACAGCATCACGGCGCCACTACACCCACACACCATAACGTGGGAACATCATGACGATACACCAGCCACGAACCGTTACACGCGAACAGCATCCACCAGCACCCCAAACATGCCCCGTAGCACCCGGTACAACCAAAGCAGCATGCACCCGCGCCTCAAACTGCATGCCCCTTAGCACCCGGCCGTCAAGCTCGCAAAGCAGCATCCACCAGCACCCCAAACTGCATGCCCCCTAGAACCGGCCGTCAAGCTCGCAAAACAGCATCCACCAGCACCCCAAACTGCATGCCCCCTAGCACCCGGCCAGCTCGCAAAACAGCATCCACCAGCAGCCCAAACTGCATGCCCCCCAGCACCCGGCCGTCAAGCTCGCAAAACAGCATCCACCAGCACCCCAAACTGCATGCCCCTAGCACCCGGCCAGCTCGAAAAACAAAACAGCATCCACCAGCACCCCAAACTGCATGCCCCCAGCACCCAGCCGTCAAGCTCGCAAAACAGCATCCACCAGCACCCGAAACTGCATGCCCCCGAGCACCCGGCCGTCAAGCTCGCCGGCCAGCTCGCAAACCAGCAGCCCCCCACCCGGCCGTCAAGAGCATCTACCAGCACCCCAAACTGCATGCCCTGTAGCACCCGCAAAGCAGCACCCACCAGCACCCCCAACTGCATAGCACCCGGCCGTCGAGCTTGCAAAACAGCATCCACCAGCACCCCAAACTGCATGCCCCCTAGCACCCGGCCGTCAAGCTCGCAAAGCAGCACCTACCAGCACCCCAAACTGCATGCCCCCTGCACCCCAAACTGCTAGCACCCGGCCGTCAAGCTCGCAAAGCAGCATCCACCAGCACCCCAAACTGCATGCCCCCTAGCACCCGGCCGTCAAGCTCGCAAAGCAGCATCCACCAGCACCCCACACTGCATGCCCCCTAGCACCCGGCCGTCAAGCTCGCAAAGCAGCACCCACCAGCACCCCAAACTGCATGCCCCCTAGCACCCGGCCGTCAAGCTCGCAAAGCAGCACCCACCAGCACCCCAAACCGCATGCCCCCTAGCACCCGGCCGTCAAGCTCGCAAAGCAGCACCCACTAGCATGCCCCCTAGCACCCGGCCGTCAAGCTCGCAAAGCAGCATCCACCAGCGCCTCAAACTGCATGCCCCCCAGCACCCGGCCGTCAAGCTCGCAAAGCAGCACCCACCAGCACCCCAAACTGCATGCCCCCTAGCACCCGGCCGTCAAGCTCGCAAAGCAGCATCCACCAGCCCCTAGCACCCGGCCCTCAATCTCGCAAAGCAGCACCCACCAGCACCCCAAACTGCATGCCCCCTAGCACCCGGCCGTCAAGCTCGCAAAGCAGCATTCACCAGCACCTCAAACTGCATGCCCCCTAGCACCCGGCCCTCAATCTCGCAAAAAAAAAAATCAGTTTCCCCTCTTTATTAGAAGTTAGAACCCCTATAGCTTTCAGCTATCTGGGGAAATATGCATACACATTATACATATAATATACCTGTACACTCACGAGAGGATACACATTGACGCACAAGGTGTTATCTACAAAGCGAGTGCAAACTTTGGACCTGAACGGCCAATTGCTGTGAATTTGTGCATGTTCTTGTTTTGCTCACCTGCACTGATCTGCTCTAAGGGGACCCAGTCAAGACCATGTCACAAAAGTGAAACACAGCTCGGAAAGTCGCAACGTGGCTACAACCCTCCCTACCTGATGCAGACTCGATGATTTTGCCCAACGCAGGACCAACAAATGCCCAGAAAGCAGTGCAAGTGTCCGTACAGGATACTGAATGCCAGCTACTCAAGAAACCAAACAAATGCCAAGGTGCCACCTCACTGCCGTGGGTCACTCGTTGCAAGGGTCGTGCCCCTACAACCTTTTGAGTGTTCTCAAATTGGAAAACGGTTCTGTGGAGCTGAGTAATCCGAATAAATCCTCCATGTGCGTGTGTCCTTTTTTTGATGGCGCGGTGGTTTAAAAGGGGAACAAAAGGACAACCATCAACTTTAAGGGTGCACTACTTTAAGACACCGCCCATATGAGCTGCTTCAAAGGTCTGAACGTATAGCACCCTGAAATGAATGAACCTTGTTTGGTTGCTTTAGAGTGTGGCATCCTTCAGGTTGACTCGCCGAGGCTCAAATATTTGTGCTTTTGCGGCATCTTCACCTCGCAGGGTTGGCAAAATGATCTAGCAGCAATGAATTTGCCTTCGGGAAAGCTACTGGATTCTATTTTGCAAAACAAGGTTTTCAACATGCGATCCAGCTTGGGTCCACTGGCTATCACCCCTGCCTCTGGCCCTTTCTCTTGCGGAATGCTCCAGTCGAACTCCCACGCGGTGGGTTCGGCGGCGCACTCCTGCCAAGTTCGCAGGTCGACCCAGCCACTGGTTCGGGCCACCTTGACCTAAAAACAATAGAACCTCCGGAAGCACAACCTCTGTTTCACGCGAAGGTGCAATATGCGATCGACACAAGACGGGAACAGACTACAGACTGCCAAAAACAAATGGCCAAACCTCAAAATGGATGGTTTCCGTCTGGCTTCATCTTTAACGAAAAACACTAAGAATGAGGCTGTCCATTCATTTTGACATGCATCAGCACATACCCGCCGGTGCAGTATCAGTATAGGGGCAACCTTCTCCTGCATGCAAGCCCGTTCATGCACATGCTAGGCAACCCAGGCTCCTGCGGCATCTGCGGCATCTGCGGCACACAGTAGAACACTTGTTCTACCTCATTCATCCAGTACATTGGCATTGGCACCACCGGGTAGAGCGGCACCGGCATCTGCACGAACTGCGTCTCTGCCCAGTTCATCGGGATTGCCATGGCACAGGCCATCTCGAAACAGAAATGGAAGGCAACGGGTCGCCAAGCGCCTTGAGCACCAGCGGTAAGATCGGCAAGATCGGCAAGATCGGCAAGGCAAATGCTGGACAAACAGAGAACAACTCACCAACAGTCAGGAAAGTCGCCTGGGGGCAAGGGGAAGTTGTTGGCAGGTGGTGTTTGGTTCACCTTGCAGCTTAGGTTTAACAGCCGGGCAGCTTACACAGAACGACTTCTTATCCGCATCCGTGGCCAACACTTGTTCAGACACGTTCTGTGCAACTAGAAATATACTAGACTAAAAAGGTCCTAGGAAGGCCCTAGAATCGAGGGCTATATGCTTTCAAATGCCAAAGTTTCTTGGCTCACTTCAGAGCTGGAGGCTCGCGGTAGGATGACTGACATTTCAGGAAATGGGGAGAAGGTCTATTCATCTGAAATTGCCACCGACCCTGATTCGTGGAACGGATACCGCCGGCTCGCCGAACACATCCGTACACGGCAGGCGCCTTGTGCTTGAAGGCCACAAAGTTCAAGAAAGACTCTAGATCTTTGGGCGCCTTGCAAGTTGGATGCACACCTTTGCCATCAACCTTCCTTACACAAAAGTTCAAGCTCACAATGTCTTTCGCACAGAAACAACCCTGCCCCTTTAGAGCACGGCGGGAACACGTTGGGAAAAAAAAGGTCCCACAAGTCTGACAGACTTTTGCCTCTTCAGCAAGTAGTCCTAATCTGCCTCCCATGTGCATAGGTGCATCGCACAACGCCGCACGGAAGCGGCACTTTCTTGGCGAGACGTCAAATTGGCTGAGGCATGGGCCAGTTCGGACGCCTGAAATGCAGCGGTGCACTGGGAAGCTCTGGGGCGCTCTGAACAAAGCGCCAGCCCTTTGGCTTTGCCGTCATGCGTCGCTCATGGACTTCCAACCATTCCCTGTGAAGGTGAGGGTCCATTCCTTCGCACTCTGCCTACAGCAGCTGCTTTGGACTGCATTCACGAAACACTTCTGGCGCCTGTGATTTCCCGCTAGAGTGATCAAACAAGGACTCGGACAGACCATGTCTCGCGCCTCCTCACTCTCTGACTCTTGTGGCAGCTCCTTCTGCTCCTTCGTCTCTTGCTCCTTTGGCTCCTTCGGCTGCCTCTCTGCCTTCACCTCCTTCAGCTCCTTCACTTCCCTTGGCTCCTTCACCTCCCTTGGCTCCTTCACCTCCCTTGGCTCCTTCACCTCCCTTGGCTCTGCCTTCGGCTCTTTGGGCTCTGCCTTTGGCCTGCCAGTGTGGCGGCGTGCAAATAGCAGTAAGGCGCAACAAAGGGGCTTGTTGCTCAGAATACGTCCCCTTTTCGTCACGTTTTAAGGAAGCACATGATATCCCTCAGTGGCTTGACGCCTTCCATCCATTCCATTTCTAGGTCATTATGCAATTCAACAGCTCTTGTTATATTCGCTCCTTCACTCATTCCCTCCCAGGCAACATTTCTGTCCCCCTCTCCCGCCACTGTCTCGTCCTCCCGCCGTCCCTCCCACTCAGCCATTGATCATGCCATGACATTTCTTCCACTCATTCAAGCATGGAATTTCATGTTACTCTATTCACTGTGTTCATTTGGTCCATAGTTGCGACCTCATTGCCTTGCTGTTGTAGATAATTTCGTGTGAAGCAATATTAGTGCTCATAAGCAGCCACAGCACCTGCCTAAATGAAGAACCAAAGTGTTGCAAAGCTAGGACACTGTACGGCATCAGGGGATGGAGCTGAAAAATAGCACCGTTGTTTTCAGTCAAAAAACCATCAAACCAAGGGCAATTGGAGTGTCGGAGTGTCGGAGTGTCGGAACTGGTCGTTTGCGCAGAGTACAAACAACTCAAAATGGCACGGAAGGGCAGCAAAAGGAGCCTTTAGACGGGTCGGTCATGGCAACAAAAGTGCTTCCAGCCTCCGGGTGGGTCGAGCGTCCTGGCAAGAAACAGCTTGAAACATGTGGCTTTCCTGCGGCTTTGGCTCAATGTCAGTATACCACACTGACTCAAAGGCGCAATATGGCCATGAATTTCGATAGGGAGCCACCTCTAAAGTGGTTGGTGGACAGGAATCCCCACCTAAATGATGTTCACCAAAGGATCCCTCTTTGAAATTCACACCCATTTCGACAATCAGCCTTGCTGGGAGGATTTCCTCGCATCCGGCAACGCTTTGCTAGCAAGCACGACAGTTGGAAGTCGCTGCCACCGATAGGACACTTGCAGCAACCTTACACCTTTCGTGAACAAAGATGGTTATCACACGCCGATTCCCCCCAACCTTTTGAGAGAGGACGCCAAAACTGACCTCAAACATGAGGTAAAACACAAAACGCATGTTGTCGTGCTTCCTTCTTGTTTGTTTCTTTTTTTTTTTCTCTCTCTCTCTCTCTCTCCCTCTTAGAAAAAAAAGGCAAACACAAACACAAGACGCTGGTTCCCGCTCGCCGCTTCGCGCGCCTGGCGTGTCGCCGCTTTCACGGCGTCCAGGCGCAGAGACGCGAGCTCCGGGGCAGGCACCAGGCCCGCGCTGAGCAACGCCTCGAGTCGAATTGGCACACCCCCGCCCTCACCCGTCCCGGGGATTTTGGGAGAAACACGTCAAGGGTGCCTCAGTTGCCATAAAAAAAAGTAGAAGGTGATCAGCTTTTGGGGCCATTAAAAATGGCGGCCAAGGACCCTACTGCGCTTTTGGGCGTGAGGCTTGTGGTCTTCTCGGTTTGTTTGGTTGGAACTCTCTTTTTGGTGGTGGTTGGTTGGGTTTTACTTTTCGAGGTTGAATTGCGTGCTTTTCTTGAAGGGGACCCCCTGCTCTCGGTTTGATATGTTGTGAAATTCTACGGCAAATCCTTGGTGATGTGGGTGTGTTTTTGATGGAAGCCCCTTTTTTGGCTGCTTGTACTTGGTTGGTTTTTCCCTTTTAAGGTTGATTTGGGTGTCGTACTTTGAAGGGCACCTCCATTTTGGTTGGTCAGACCAAAAAACGAATCGCTGTTCAGCTGAGCACCTTGTTGCAATGTCAAGCAATACTTGGGAGGTGTGTGCACATCCCAGTGACTTCCTCATGGAAGACAAAACAAACGTATGGACACATGCTACAATCATAGCAAGGTTAGAGAGCAAGCTTTCTTGTGATTTGTAGATCAGGGGAACAGTCATCCTCCAGAGTAGTTCTATTTCTGCGGCAACCGTACTCCCCAAAAACCATTTTGGGGGGCAAAGGAACTCTGGAAGCCTCTTGTTCTAGCGTCCAGCTAGTGGAAACCTTGCAGTGTGGGTGGAGCGGGCATTTGAGCGACACTGCGTCATTCAAACATCAAACCACAGGCCTTGCTTTTGCAAGCGGTGGCTGAAACGGACATTTTTTGGGCATGCCCGCTACATAAGGGCATGGATCAACAAAAATGTGCAGTTCAATTTTAATGAGACTCATCCACTACACAAGGATTCGCCTTACTCTCACGACGCGCTCAGCTTTCCTAGGCTTTCCAGGATGGCTAGCTCTTGGAACAAAGTATGCCTGTCACCCAGTCCAATCCCTCGTACAAGCCATCGCCAGTTGTGGCGCAGGCAGACTGAATAAACCATCGCCGGTTCTCCAACTTGTTGAGCCCCAGTTTGTCTGTGATCTCTACCGCTGTCATCGCATTTGGCAGATCCTGCTTATTTGCAAAGACCAGGAGCGCAGCCTCACGAAGCTCCTCCTCTTCCATCATCTTGGCTAGCTCTCTCTCAGAATCTTCAATACGATCTCGGTCACTGCTATCAACTACGTAGATTATTGCAGCAGTGTTTGAATAGTAATGACGCCACAATGGGCGAAGTTTATCTTGCCCTCCTATATCCCAAACGGTAAAGGAGACATTCTTGTGGTACACCGTCTCCACATTAAATCCGATCGTAGGAATCGTTGACACAACCTCACCTAATGTTAGCTTGTAGAGCATGGTGGTCTTGCCTGCGCCATCCAGACCGATCATCAGGATTCTCTGATCGTAGGTGCACATAATTCGTCTCAATAGCTTGGTAAAGATGACACCCATGGCTTCAGTACGCGCTGTACAGACTGAGTCAATGCCTTGAGCCAACACTGTAAACCTGTTGTCTTCTCACATGTCTGGCACCCATCCAGGCACAAAGGCGGGCACCCCCCATCCCACGAACTACTGCTCACTATGCAAAAACGCAGTCTGCGCAAATCGCTATTCAGAGCACGCTGAATCATCTCGCTAGAATTTTAGTGGAACTACATGTTAATGCCATGTGTCTGTGTGTGGTTGTACGGCATCAATAACGAACTTCACATGAGTCACGCTATCACATTGTTCGAGATATGGACTTGTCCAGCATGCAGAACCACTTGACATACAAAGTGTCTTCGAACAACTTGGGTCTTGAAACATCCTCTGGCCCCAACCCATCTGGACCGGATGTTGCTACAACACCAGGCTGCCAATCTTCAGAAACACCTGTTGGCAGCTCGACCAGAGGCTTGCCGGAATTTTGCTTGTACGACAAAATTCAGTCCTGAGGACATCAAAATAAGAGTTCATGGTCTGAAAGCCATTACTTGTCCATTGCTTTCGGCGTCCTTCTCCCAAGGATTGAACTTGTGCAGCTTGCAAGAGCAGGTACAAGAGTATACTAAATGCCTCTTGCCCAAAACATGTCGGACTTGCTATACTCAAGGCAATTCCTCATGTGGCTGTCTTAGATGTAAATTGTGGGTCAGAATTTATTGTGTGGGTAATAATTTATGTCCACCAAGCATTTGGGAGGGCGTTCCTATGGACATTCTGAGCTTCTCCTCATTCTCTGGCCCCAGTCAGGCCTGGCGCACAGCCAGAAGCTGGCCGCGGGCATAACATTGCTTGGGCTCCTGGCCGACTCACCGACCGATGCTTGGATCTGGCTGCTGGCCACAATGAGAGCTTCTGTCTTGCAAATGATTTGAACGCTGTTGCCAGGGCACTCGTTCCTGAAACCTTGTTCGTTGTTTTTCGCCGAAGAGCCTGTCAGCCATGACTTCCACGGGCCGTTTCCAAACAAGGTGCAATCCGGAGAACTAGATCTCAGGGCGTCACTTGGTAAGGTGCTGAGGTCCACTACTTAGGCTAGCGTCAATAACATGTCAAAGGGAGTTGTCATCCCTCAAGGCGCTCCGGTTCATTGTCCAATTTCAAGGATCACTTATATATGTATGTATGTATATATGTATTCTGAACTTTAATATGAATAGATACGGGTATATATATATATATGTATACAATCTGGGCCTGGCATGCAGTGGCCTTGACTGCTTTTGAGGCAAGCCCAAGTCTCCGGGGGCTGCGTGGCGTACCTGAGCACTGGCCGACATTTCCAAATCTTCCAACGCCAACTCAGTGACATTGGAAGGGCAAATGCTTTAAATATCTTTAAATACAGCATGTCTGCTTTTGAACCGCTCGCTTGCTGGATTGTGTATGAATCAGCTCCCTTCGTGTCAAAGTGCCACCTCTGCGACACAAGCAATGCGAACCCCGGGTGAATAAACCCCTGGTTGATTAGTAGTGGGGGGTCCATCTTTATTGGGGGTTCATCACTGTTGGAGGACACAGCTGTGAATAGGATTATGTTTTGCACGAAGCCATCATTACGAGATTTTTGGCGGGCCATGTCACGTTCAACTCAGAAGGGCGCTTGGAGCACAGCCAAAATCAAGACCGGACGCTTCTTGGGACCCACATGGAGCCACCCCCTGACTGGGAGAAACCCACAAGGGACAACTCTCCAAAAAGGGCTCATTTTTTCTGAGGGCTATGTCCCCCTTCGACACACAGTTTTGGCGGTGGGGACATGGGTAAGGACAAAAGTGCTGCCGAGTGGCCATATAAGAAAGAGTAGTACTGGCAGCAGCGCGCGCAAGGCCCACACGATCATCGAGGCAGTGCTGGCGAGGCCGCAGGCTATTGATTGGGCGTAAAAAACAAAAACACATTGCTCTGGGTCAAAAATACGTACCCAAAATGGAACCCTGGTAAGGGGAACCGAAACTAAAACCTGCGGTCCCCTGGTGGTTTATTTTGACCCAACCCACACGTTGCTTCTCTTCAATCAACCGTGGCTAGACTGCTGCACTGTTACTTTGAAAGCTGCTAGTGACTGCAGGCATTTTGATAGTGACTGCAAGTGTTTTGCTATGATCAACACATCAAACATTGGAAAACCCCGCGACAAGTTGGCTGGTGGAACCCCTCTGGCCAGCCATGCTTTGCATCTATGATGCTCTAGGGCACGTCCTGCCAGGCCACTGGGGCTATGTGCAACGAGTGAATCAACCCAATCGCAGGAAATCAAATGCAGCCCCAAGATCGAGAAACAAAGGGGACGACCACAGAACAGTCTGGAAACATCGGCGTTCGCCAAGCCTCAAACGAGGCAAGAGAAGAACCTCCAGCGGAGAAGCTCCGAGCCTCTCGCTCAGTCCCAAATCCTCGAGGCCCATGATGTCACCTGGCAAAAAGTGGGGGTGAGTCATGCCCATTGAGATAGCCTGGCCCAAAACTGATGGCAAAGAATTACAAGGGCGGCTATTTTCTGCTTGGGACTGTCCCTGTCCTTGGCTTACCCGGGTGTTGAGTGTGACAATCGTGACCCCGGTGAAGTCTCCAAACCTGCGAAGTGACCTAAGCATTTGTATGCTGACTGAATTGCATCTCGAAGATGGACTTCCTTGCGGCACGGGATGCGGATTTGCTATGGAGGTGCACCTGCAGCTTATTGGGGCCATGTTTGCCTCTCAGTGTTCAGGAAACAACAATCATCCCATCCGTTTTCATCTGTTGGGGGGACACTACTGCAATACCAACATCCGTCGCCAGTATGCCACAAAAACCGGCCAATGCAAAGAGCAACATGAGCTACCGTATATGATATATGTCAATCCTCTCCACGAGTGCCAAAGAGGGCGACCGCAGGTGGATCTGGAATTAACTCTACTTTGCCGTGCAATTTATTATTTTAGCTGCTTGCATCATATTGCCATACATCTGACAATCAACATGTCTCACATCCCGCTACAACCTCCCTCCCTGTCGCGCCTCACGCGATCCGTGCGAATGAACCTGCACAGGTAAATCAGTCAAGCATCCCTGACAACTGTGCTGCCATTAGGCGACGAAACCAATGACGTAGGTGATATGAGCAACCTAAGTCAAACCTTATTATATATGTATATATATATTATATATATATTATATATATATGTGCCAAACGTCGCAGTCTCCTGCTGTTGGTTTCCAAAGGAGGTGCATTCCTCAAAGCCGGAAGCATCGGCATCTGTCCAAGTCGCACATCTGGACCTCTTCCTGCACGTTCTACCAAGAGCACACCACAAACAAGACACACACACACACAGCATCTGTTTGTCAAACCAAAGCATGGCTCTTCAAGTGTCAAACGCAAAGCTCCGGAAATCGCGCCATACGATGTTCAGCGACCTGCCATCCTTCTTAACGAAGATGGCACACTCCCACCCGGCTCTGGCAGCACGCGCCTCTAGGCATGGCGCCGTAAGCGCAGCAAAGCCCGGGATGCTGTCCGTAGTGGCTGTGTAAGACTATATTGTCCGAGCAAATATGTATAATCTACGACCTATATGTTTTTACCTCAGCTATATCTAGATCTGTGTCTACGTAGTGTTGTGATTGAACTTTGTCCTATATCTACCCCTGGGGTTATCCCCGAACTAGTCTCCCATGCTCAACTCATGGGTAAGCTGGTGGCTACGAACGCGGCACCTCTGGGGATTAGCTTTCTCCCTGACCTTACCCATACCTTACCCATGAAGCAGGTCAATTCCAAAGCCGGTACACGCTAAAGCAATGACCAAGTCAATAAGGTCTTTGGAAAGATTCACGGCTGTCTGGAAGCTTAAAACTGGACCTGTGAGCGGTCATAAATCATCCGAAAACGCAATCTTACTCAGGGTACGCGGAAACACCCCCCAATCGCTCGCTTTCGGCAAACGAGTACAACTTTCAGTAACACTTGGGCCAATCGGCGATGCCGGCACAGATCTAGGGATGATCTACACTCAAGGAACAGGTGATGTAACAGTTCCGTTTGCCCCGCTCAAGAAAACCCAGAGGTGGGCCCCTGACTCCACTGGGTCCCCAGGACTGCAGGGGAGCGCACTTGCGAGACCCTCTTTGCAGATCCTGGAAAACGAGTTTCCGGTTTCTTTTTGCATGCAGCTTTTTGCACTGCAAGAGTTGGCGGGGCCTGGATTTGTATGTACTGTTTGACCAGGTGGCATCTTCCAAATGGAACCTCCGGGCCTGAACGCGGCAGAAGCGCCTGGTGCCTTCTTTTAGCTACCAGTGCAAGCCTTGCACTGTTGGATCGGGGCAGAGAGGCAGGGGGTTCACTTGCGCCTCAAATGGCATGGCTCACTTGCACCTTTGAGGGGCACTTGTATCCTTGGGTTTCACCGGCGTCAAGGGATCACCGCCTTTGGTGCTCTGGCACCAAAAGGTGGGGGGTGGGGAATGAGGGGGGAAGGGGACATGGGGCAAGCGGGGGAATGAGGGGGGGAGGTGTGAGAAATCCCTTCATTCATGACCCTTGATGACACTTGAGCAACACAGTGCATTGCCTGCTTATCACAATCCAGATCAATGAGATTTGAGTTTTTGTATACTCATTATCTGTTCATCGAAATGTCATATGCGTTTGTTTTAGGAATATTCTCGTCCGATTGAGACCTTGGTAAACAATGGTCAAGCATGTACATTGCATTTCCGCGAAATCGGCAACATGTATCTTCTTGGGAACGCATTCCAACATGCAGTGCGCCCAACATGGAGAAAGTGAACACAACTAGCGTTCCAACTCCTCTTGGGGCCGTGCTCTCTCCAGGCGAGCGACCTAGAGACTAAGCGCAAGCGAGCCGTTGGCCGTTGGGAAGGGCAACGGAATAGCATGTAGGCGTCACGGCGAATGCGGTCCATGCTTGGACTTCAGGTCTTCATTGTGCGCCGCAAGCGATAAGAAGGATTCCATGAATAAGTAACAACCAGCTAGCAATTATGACACCGAGTGATTGACGCTTGGAACTAAAACACTCTTCAATGCCATGTTGCCTTCACCTCTTTTTGAGCCTGAGGTGCCTGTTCTCGCGGAAAGAAACCTGCTCATCGCTGCAAGGTGGCCATTTTCGCTGAGGCTGACATACGGGTATAACTACGTGCCAGGTACCTTACAGTAAGTTCGGTTGACACCTTCAACAAGAAAAACATGGTCATGATGACAAATTTGCGCCTTGCTGTTGAGATCCGAACAAATTAATCAAATGCACATTCATGGGCAAGGCTAAGTTGCAGGACGAATAGAGCACATCGATTTCCGTGCCCGTCCAACAATGCGTACGATGGGATCTGAAAATCATAATTTGCTTTTGGACGCCCACCCTGTGATCACGTGGCAAGGAGGCTGCATGGCTTTGGGATAAATGACTGAAGCAAACAAACTGTCGATGTGGATTGAACCTCACATTGCAATGGCATGAATCAAGATTTGAACACCCCTTCCCTCACACTCATCAGCATCTTTGCTCTCTCCTTCCATTGTTCCTGGTCGGGGCACAGTTGCACGCGTTTTCCTCGCCGCGGTGCAAGAAAGAGACGTACCTATCATTCCTCGTGGCTTCTCTTCATGGATACGTGGCCAAACTCCAACCGCATGAAGCAGCTTGCCTTTACATAGATAGAGCCTGGGTTACTGCCATGTCTTGGGCCTGGTCATTCTGGGCACTCTCACATTACTGCATTTCTTTTGGCTTTTGACAGTGTGCGAGATTCGTTTAACTATCAAAACCTGACCCTGGAGCATTTCTAGAAAGAGAACCATACCTTCACACAAAACACCATGTTCTCCCGGGGGGGGGGGAGCGTTTTGCTCCCGATCCAATGGTGCCCTCTTTTATGTCTTGGCCCGGTAGGTCTCTGGAAAAGTAATGCCCGGGACTAAACACGAGTGAATCCCAGTAAGAGACATTCCCAATATTTCCCAGTACTATCTCAGGCAGGATAGTCCCCAATTCCGAACATGAAAGGAAGGAGAGGGATGTCGAAGGGGAAGTAGTCCTCATAGTATTTCTGAGCATGAAAGCAAATTACAAAGTAGGACGCGCTCGACTGATTGATTGTTTGGGGGAACCCAGTCAGGAGGGCGCAGCATCACCAAACGAAACGAGTTGCTTCCCCAACAGTCGAACCGGCCACTCGAATAGTGACCTGTGCTCCCCACTTCCCGGCGCAATGCTTGGTTCTCAGCACCTGGAGTGCACGGAGCTGGAACACTTTGGACCAAAGGCAGCTCGAAAGTCGAAAAACTGTTCAGTGCACGTGCAGGCACAAAGTACACTTTGCTCAGCTCCAGCTCGCACATGAGAAGTTGCAGCACACGAGGTACGCTTAGGAGCTCCAGGGAACCTACAAGTACTGGTTCTTCGACCACATCGCCAGTGGCTGCTTTGCAATCTGGTAGACTCCTTTGGATTAACAACCATTGCATATGCACGCCGAGTTTCTCAAGAAGCGTCTCACCTGTTGCAACTGTTGAGGCTTCTGCTTACACGCCCACACACTTCTCATTGACAGACTCTCGGATTTCTAACCCAGACTTCAGACCCGGCGCCTTGACCTGGGCTGTACCCGACGTTGACCTGGAGGAATGTGGGGAAATCACGAGAAACACATTCTGAAAACCTGAGAAACGCGTGGAAACACGGCAATGATATTCAGAACTTCGTGTTCCACTCGTTTCCCTCAGTTCCCTCAAGGATGCTGTGCCAACATCTCATCAACGTGCGACCAGCCTCTGTCGCGAAAATGCCGCCATTGGGCTCTTCAGTCAGCACAGTGCGCTCAGTGACCTGCTTGTACGTACAATACAACCCAAGTACCCAAGGTTCGGATTGGACAATCTGGAACTGGTCAATTGGAAGTGTGCGTGCACACACAAGCACCATCATGTCACAAGGAAAAATATAAACACACTCACATGCGCACACACATACACACAGGCAACCAATCCATCAATGAACCAGCCAGCCAACCACACAAAGAATCAATCTGAAACCAACCAAACAAGCAAGCAATCCAGCATTCCGGCATTCTATCATAAAGCCAACCAACCAACTAAGCATGACAGCAACCACTCCACGTAACGCAAACACAAACCGGTCACCAACCAAGCAGTCAGTGGACGACACAACCAGGCCACGTACATGCAATCAGTGATCAATAAACCAACCAGCCAAATCAATCATTCGAGGAACCAAATCAACCAAATAAACAATCAGATCGAATCGAATCGAATCGAGCAAGCAGGCGAGCGAGCAAACAAGCAAGCATTCCATCAATATTTCATTCATTTCCTTCAGTCAGTCATTCATCCATCCCTTCATTCCATCCATTCCATCCATTCCATCCATTCCATCCATTCCATCCATTCCATCCATTCCATCCATTCCATCCATTCCATCCATTCCATCCATTCCATCCATTCCATCCACTCAATCCATTCATCCATCCATCCATCCATCCATCCATCCGTTCCGTTCCGTTCCGATCCGATCCGATCCGTTCCGTTCCGTTTCATGTCATTCAATTATTGAGTCATTCCTTCATTCCTTTATTCCTTCCATTCCTTCCTTCATGCATTCATTTCATTTATACATTCATTCGCTCATTCATTCATTCATTCGTACATTCATTCATTCATTCATTCGTTCGTTCGTTCATTCATTCATTCATTCATTCATTCATTCATTCATTCATTCATTCATTCATGAACACATTGATTCATGGGTTTTGTCGATTCATGTTTGTGTATATAGTCATTTCGCGTTGGTTTATGGGTTGGTGCATTGATGGCTTGTTGACAATATAATGAAATGACATGAAACGAAATGAAATGACATGAAATGCAATGCAATGAATAGATGGATGGATGAATGAATTCATCAATGAACGAACAAATGAATGAACAAACGGATGAACAAACCAAGTAACGCAATGTGTCAATACAACAACGGATCAATGAACCAATGCACCGATAATCAAGGCATCAATGAACAAATAATCGATGAACCAATGATCCAACAAACCGACTCAACCAACCAAACAACCAATGAACCAAATTCAATCAAATCCGTTCAATCATGAATCCATCCATGCCTCAATCAGTCAATGAATCAATGAATCAATGAATCAATGAATCAATGAATCAATGAATCAATCAATCAATCAATCAATCAATCAATCAATCAATCAATCAATCAATCAATCAATCAAGCAACTAATCAATCAACCAACCAAACAATCGACATACCAACCAATCATCAATCGACCAATCAATCAAACCAAACCGGACCAAACGAACCAATCGGCCAACAATTCAAACAACCAATCAAATCGACCGATCTATAAATCAATCAATCAATCCAACCAAATCCAATCCAACCAATGAATCAATGAATCAAACAATGAACCAAACAATGACTGACTGACTGACTGACTGACTGACTGATTGACTGACTGACTGACTAAGTTAATGAGTGAATGAGCGAATGAGTGCATGAATGAATCAGCTCAAGGCACCTCAATTCAAAAAAAGTAATATAAGCCAGACAATCAAGCGGGCAAGCAGTCAAATTAATAAATCAATAGTTCCAAATCCCACTAGCACGCTGATTCAGGGTCACTTTTTCGTTCGTGCGCGCAGCATTTCGTGACACTGCTTTCATGTCCTCTAAACTACCCAGAACGGGTGTGCTTACCAGGTGTTGGCATGTGCAGTGCTGAGCGGGCGCGCTTGAACGGGTGTGCTTACCATGTGCCTCGCATGTGTGCAGTGCTGAGAGGGTGCACTGGAACGGACGTGCTTACCATGTGCCTGGCATGTGTGCCTAAATACAACATGTAAGCTGCGAGCTTGAAAGCAACCAACGCAGCTGTATCAATGCAACGGTGCAGCAGTGAATGGCAGACGCTCGCTACTGCAGGGAGCCTCTTGGTGTAAGGGCTCTGTGCAAAACTTTCAAGCGATCACAAATGTGCTCCCTCCCAAAAGCCATGATCTGCCAATGACTTCTCAATTAACGTAACAAAATGTAAGAAACCACAAACACAGCTTTTGTGAGGGCATGGATTGGGAATCTCTTGCAAACAAACATAAGCATCCAAATGGCTTGCCAAACAGTCGTCAGCCATGACCATGATAACCGATGTATCCTCAAGTTCCCAAGCATCACAGCATACTATCTCAACACCAGCAACTTGCTCTCGCCTCCAAGGGTGCTCTTGCAGCAGACGCACTGATAGCACTCTCCTGCCAAAAATGACCCAAAGCAAGGAAAGCAACTGCTGCATGGATGAAAAAGGCAGTCAACGCAAAGGTGCCAGCCTGTTGGTGTGAGGGCTCTGCTCTTAGTGCTCCATGGGCCTGCCGCGCATAAAGCCATGCTAAAGGATCACAAACATGCCCTCCCCCGAAAGCTGTGATCTGCGAGGTGGTTGCATCCTGTTAGCTAACAGGAGGGTCACCGCCGTCTGCACGTGGCTCACAAACAAGCAAGCGGTGCGACTGGCTCCTTGTCCACTTCAGCAGAGGCTTTTACCTGCTTCAGTATGTCACCAGCTTAAATCTTTGCATATATTGCCGTACCCGTGCCAAGCATACCTGACCAACTTTCTTCCGGAAAGCTGAAAGTCTTCAAACAATGACACCTGCAACTGGATTGCAGAAGGCTAGCACCCGAACACGCACACACACAAAATCTAACACAAACGTAACAGAAACACCATTTTTGAGCCACACAATATCTATCCTCGGGGTCTTCAGCGTCACACTGCCAACAACTTGCTCTCGCCTCCAAGGGTGCTCTTGCAGCAGACGCACTGATAGCACTCTCCTGACAAAAATGACCCAAAGCGGAGAAAGCAACTGCTGCATGGATAAAAAAGGCAGTCAACGCAAAGGTGCCAGCCTGTTGGTGTGAGGGCTCTGCTCTTAGTGCTCCATGGGCCTGCCGCGCATGAAGCCAGACGAAAGGATCACAAACATGCGCCCTCCCCCGAAAGCTGTGATCTGCGAGGTGGCTGCATCCTGTTAGCAGGGTCAACGCCGTCTGCACGCGGCTCACAAACCCGCAAGCGGTGCGACTGGCTCCTTGTCCACTTCAGCAGAGGCTTTCACCTGCTTCAGTAAGTGACCAGCTAAAAAGTTTGCGTACATTGTCGTACCCATGCCCTATGCCAAACATGCCGCGTCAACTGTCTGCGAGGTCGAACTTCTACAACGAATGACACTTCGCAAGTGGATCGCAGAAGGCTGTCTCTCAAACACAAATAACAAAACAAACTTCCAAACAAGCAAAACACAAACAAGCAAGCAAGCAAGCAAGCAAGCAAGCAAGCAAGCAAGCAATCAATCAAGCAAAGAAAGAAAGAAAGAAAGAAAGAAAGGAAGAAAGAAAGAAAGAAAAGATAGAGAAGGAAACACATAAAGACACAAACAAACAAACAAACAAACAAACAAACAAACAAACAAACAAACACACACACACACACAAACAAACAAACAAACAAACAAACAAACACACACACAAACAAACAAACAAACAAACAAACAAACAAACAAACAAACAAAAAAGACAAGCAGGCAAGCTAACCAAACAAAACAAACAAAAAGCATAAAACAACACACAAACACACGTAAACACGACAAGCAAACAAAGAACAAGCACACAAAAAAACATAAACTTCTAAATGGCTTGCCAAACAGTCATCAGCCATGACCATGATGACAAGCTTCACAGCATACTATCTCAACACCAGCAACTTGCTCTCGCCTCCGAGGGTGCTTTTGCGGCAGACGCACTGATAGCACTCTCCTGACAAAAATGACCCAAAGCAGAGAAAGCAACTGCTGCATGGATAAAAAAGGCAGTCAACGCAAAGGTGCCAGCCTGTTGGTGTGAGGGCTCTGCTCTTAGTGCTCCATGGGCCTGCCGCGCATGAAGCCCTCCCCCGAAAGCTGTGATCTGCGAGGTGGCTGCATCCTGTTAGCAGGGTCAACGCCGTCTGCACGTGGCTCACAAACAAGCAAGCGTTGCGACTGGCTCCTTGTCCACTTCAGCAGAGGCTTTCACCTGCTTCAGCAAGTGACCAGCTAAAAAGTTTGCGTACATTGTCGTACCCATGCCCTATGCCAAACATGCCGCGTCAACTGTCTGCGAGGTCGAAATTCTACAACGAATGACACTTCATGGATAAAAAAAGGCAGTCAACGCAAAGGTGCCAGCCTGTTGGTGTGAGGGCTCTGCTCTTAGTGCTCCATGGGCCTGCCGCGCATGAAGCCAGACGAAAGGATCACAAACATGCTCCCTTCCCCCGAAAGCTGTGATCTGCAAGGTGGCTGCATCCTGTTAGCAGGGTCAACGCCGTCTGCACGTGGCTCACAAACAAGCAAGCGTTGCGACTGGCTCCTTGTCCACTTCAGCAGAGGCTTTCACCTGCTTCAGTAAGTGACCAGCTAAAAAGTTTGCATATTATATCGTCGTACCCATGCTCCATGCCAAATATGCCGAGTCAACAGGTCGAAATCTACAAAGAATGGCGCTTGCAACTTCAAAATGGATTGCCACAAGCCGGCACACACACACAAACACAAACACAGAAACATCAAATGGCTAGCCAAACAGTCGTCAGCCATAACCACCATGATCGATTCCTCAAGTTATCAGGCATCACACCGGCAACGTGCTCCCACCTTGGGAGCTTCTCTTGCAAGTGCACTGATAACGCTCTCCACATGCCCCAAAGCAGAAAGCAAGCGCAGCCCACCTCTTGGTCTGAGGGCTCTGCCTGCAGTCGAGCGAACGTGCGCGTTTTCGTTTCGTCTGCATGCTGAGTGCGAACCGACTGAAACGCTTCTTCCATGGGCTCCGGTGTCAAAATCAGCGGTGGCTGCAAAAACCTGCCGAGACAGTCACAAAAAAAACACTAAAAGCAAACACAAAAAGCAAACACGAAAACACACACAGACAGCATCCCAGCAACAGCCAGCCTCACACTAGGAGAAGCCCCAAAGAGCTGGTTTTCTCTTGGTCACTTTCCTTTTCAATCGACCCCAAAAAGGGTACCCTCAAGAGACACACACACAGCCATATTGGGTATCTACCAAAGCGTCCGAGTGCAGTGCTATGTCGCGACGCCCCTTTTTGTGTTGCGCGCATGTCAATTTCTTTTCGGTGCTGGGCAAGTACATGATCTGCACATGACGGCACAGTCCTCTGAACATTCCGAGAGTCTATCAAGACTCAATAACAATTACTCAACAGCAAATGGTCAGCATTGTGTTGTAGAATTCTACCCCAGTTAAGACTCAAGACTCTTGGGTGTTGAATCCACGCACCTTTTAAGGCAGCGGCTCCAACATCTGATTTGTGTTGCCCATTTGAATCTGCTTGCATTGCAATCACAGTCTATCAGTCAGATTGCTCTGTCTGAGCAGGCCGGCTGTGCCCCACAAACCAAACTCATTGGGTGAGGTTCCTTGGCCGTTCACTGCCATGCCGAATTTCACTGGGATGCAAGGCCCCTTGTTTTCTTTGATGTCTGATTAGTGCCCTGTGTTACTATGGACTGCGAGTATTTGTCTTCACGCCGTCTGATTCCTCCAAGTTAGCCAGTGCTGGATCCAACTCTGCAAGTACCCCACAGCACGTTCAAAGGCGATAATGCCATTCAGCTGCTTGCTCATCACGACCGACATGGCCTTGGCGCACAGTCGCTTGGCCACGTAATGCTCTACTTGCTCTGAGCAAGAAGCTGCTTTAGTTGCTCATCTCTACTCTCTGGTACTAGGTCTGGAAGCATCATCGAGGCTGCTCCAGATCAGAAAAGGCTTCAATGGCAACACGTCCCGGATCTGCGCCATTGTGGTACACGCAGCGCGCTTGTGGGCCACTTCTCGAGGAATGAGTCGGAAGGATGGTTGCATTCATGGGATTCCTGGATGACACCTTCCCGCAAATTGGATTTGTTGCCCTGCAAAGTTTCGTACACCGGCGAGTTGTTTATAAGGCATGATTTGGAACAAATTGGCTTGTCCGCCCCAATGAAATGGTTTTTCCTCGTTCAAATACAAAACAACATAATTCAATAGGCGATGTCCCACATTTCTTCGAAGAGATGGCAGATCTTCATGTTTGATGACCACAACCATGCAGATCAGCAACGGCATCATATGGCATGGCATCTCATTGGGGCAATCACATGTCGAGAGACTGATCCGGCAAGCAGGTTCTTTTTTGCAGCGCACGTTTCCACATGTTCCTTCCACAGGCCATTCCAAGCAACTCACAAGTTGGCTCGTGCATTCTGGAGTGAAAGCAGCGGAGTGGGTGATCCCCTTGCCGAAATGTTGAAACACACAACCAACATGGGAAAGGCTGCGGCTGTTTTCGATCCAACCAGCTATGCTAACTTGTGCGCTGTGAAGTGTTTTGACTAGAAGGGGACGCACCTTGCAAAGGTCACTGGATCTGCATCTCCGTCGCTTTGGCTCGCTTGAAACATAAGATTTAGCAACTGCAAAACTGGACAAGCTGGGTACATGCGACTGTATGAAATGCAACTGTTCTCTCGCGTCTGGAGACGGACCAAGGTGACGCCTATCACCTAGCCACCGGGCGGCTTCTGACCTTCGCGGGCCGCGGGCACATTGTAGGACGAAGCTGCAAACGCTCCAATGAGAAGGGTGCCCCTGCTGATTCTTGTGTGACTGACATGCACTGGTTCTTTTGCCATCCGGCCTGGCCATATGCGAATTTGGGCCCGGCACCATGCCGCACCCCTCTGGACTTCCCATGAGCGGGTGGCTTGCTGGCGACACAATGTCAGTTTTTGCCAGCCACGCAAATCTTTGGGCAAGTCCAAGTGGGAAAACCATGCACCCTCATTTTCTGGCAATACTGCTCAGCTGCAATGCCAAGCAGTGGGAGGATTCTGGCTATACTGCCGCTCGAAGTATGGCTGACATTCAACATAATGTGCGAAGGAACTGAGTGCTAGCTGCTAGCTTCCATCATTGGCAAGTGTCAAACAAGCTTGCAGTGGAATGCGTGGCTTGCACGCACAGAAGCATGCGAAAACACCCTCACATGCGAAAGAGTCACGTGTGCGCCGCAAACGCAAACGCAAACACACACACACACACAGAGACGCACAAAGACACACAAAGACACACACGCAGAAACACAAACAAAGAACCAACCGACCAACCAGCCAGGCACACCTCCAACAAACCAACCAATCAAGCAACAAACCAGCCAAACAAACCAACAAACCAAGAACCAACCAGACAGACAGACAGACAGACAGACAGACAGACAGACAGACAGACAGACAGACAGACAAACAAAGCAAGCAAGCAAGCAAGCAAGCAAGCAAGCAAGCAGGCAAGCAACGAAAGAAACACATAACCGAATTCAAAGCATGCAATTAGCAATCAATCGATCGATCACTAAATCAATACATATATGAACCAATAAATCAATAAATATATGAACCAATAAATCAATAAATATATGAACCAATAAATCAATAAATCAATATATGAATCAATGAATCAATGAACCAATGAATGAATCACCAATTAAATCAATAAATCAATCAATCAATCAATCATTCAGACAATCAATCAATCAAGCAAGCAATCAAATCGAATCGAATCGAATCAAATCAAATCAAACAAAACACACAACCAAACAAACAGAAACAGAACAACAATCACACAAATCAGGCAGGCAAACATACAAACAAACCGACCATCCAATCAAAAACAACGCAAACAAAAAAGGCAAACCACGGAGAAAAAGAAGAAGCAAAGCAAGCAAGCAAGCAAGCAAGCAAGCAAGCAAGCAAGCAAGCAAACAACACAAACAAAACACACAGAACAAACAAAACAAAACAAAACAAAACAAAGCAAACAAAAAACAAACAAACAACAAACAAACAAACAAACAAACAAACAAACACACAAACAACAAACAAACAAACAAACACACACACACAAACAAACAAACACACAGAACAAACAAAACAAACAAAACAAACAAAACAACACAAAACAAACAAACAAACAAACAAACAAACAAACACACACACACACACACAAACACAAACACACAAACACACACACACACAAACACACACACACAAACACAAACACAAACACAAACAAACAAACAAACAAACAAACAAGCACGGACAAAAAAACACAAAAGAGTATCGACAACTCATCGACGAAACATCAACAGAACCCAGTATCTAAATTGCACACGAGTTAATTTACTAATCCAATTAAGGGTTTAACCAACTAGCTAACTTGTCTGACTGACTAAGTACCTACCACTAGCAGGCAAACAAACAACCAACCAACCAACCAACCAACCAGGAAGGCAGGCAGGCAGGCAGGCAGGCAGGCAGGCAGGCAAACACACAACACGCACAAACGGACACGCACACACACAAACACGCAAACGCACAAACACAAACAATCCCGACAAACACACTTGCAAAGCAAGCAAGCAAGCAAGCAAGCAAGCAAGCAAGCAAGCAAGCAAGCAAGCAAGCAAGCAAGCAAGCAAGCAAGCAAGCAAGCAAGCAAGCAAGCAAGCAAGCAAGCAAGAAATAAATACAAGAAAATAGTGATAGAACAGCAAACTGACTGACTGACCAGCAATCATGCAAACAAGCAAACAAACAATGAAACAAGAAATCAATCCAACCAACCAAACAAAGAAACAATCAAGTAAACCAGCAAGTAAGCACACAACACGCGGAACCAAGCACACACACACACAAACACCTACAAAATATCATCTGGGTCTTACAAAAGCGGCCGTGAGACGAAGCCTGAGGACCCACTTGGACCAACAAGTGGGTCCCCTCGCGCTTGCGACGCGCAACTTGGCGACGACTCAGCTCAGCAGCAGCTGCTCTGTGGCTTCTCACCCTGGCGACTTTCGGGTGACTGGAGCCAACACTATCCTGACTTTTGGTTGGCTTGGGTTTTTCTTTGACTGCGAACTGCAAAGGTTGCCCAAGCTTCTCTGCCAGCAGGCAGGAAGCATTCCCAGGGCAAAACTGTTGCGCCCCTTTCAAGCAATGCAACCGGGGGCAGAGTCAATCAGTACTTTCCGGTCTTCCGGGAGTGAGCCCTGGTCCAACATGTCCCAAGTTCGGAAGCAGCTACTTGAGGCTTCGTAAAATCACGTTTTGGCAGCCTCGGTGCATGGTAACTTCTCTGCAAAATGCAATTACTCTGGTCCACAAGTTTGTCTTTGGGTCCAGCTCTGAAGTGGATTTTCTTTTATTACGCAGCAGCCAGTATCCTATTAGCATGCTCCCATGTGATTCAAGATTCCTCACAACTTGCCGCGTATCAAACCCCACAACAATTCAACAAGTCTTTCTACCATGCAATTTTCACTGGTTGACACTCGGCTGTCAACATCCTGATTGAATGGTTCTGTCAACACAGGCGGTGGGTATTTCTGTCCACCAACCATTTGGGAGGGTATTCCCATTAAAGTTGATGGCCCTGTGAGTGGTGGTTTTGTTTGCTACTACGGCTACTAGTACTGGAATCTAGTGGACACGGTGTGCTCCCCCCTATTTCGTTCATTCACAGTAGGGTGTGTGCTGTGCGGGCGTGCTCTCTTTTTTCAGCCCTCACAAGTTCCGCACCTGTTTCCAAAATGGACTACGCGTTGTTCAAGTAGATTTTGCAGTCTCCAGCTCAAGAGACGTATAGTAGCAAGTAGCAACTCGAAATACACGTTGCCATCTCCAGCTCGAAAATTGCAATCCACTCCTCCAAGCACTTTCCCATCTCAATCTTTTTGCGCCCCCTCCTCTCTCCTGCCCTGTCTCGTTCCCATACACGTCCGCGTGTCTTGCGAGAAATGTTGACAGCCCCTTACACTTGTACGCGTGGAAACATAAACGGGCGCTCTCACGTGGCGGTTGACTGAAACTCCTTTTCCAGGATTGACATCTTTGCGAACATTTGCCTTTCGCGAGCTCCATCATGGAGTTTGGGATGGCTATCTTTAAACAAGCCGCCCTTTTACACCAATACACTTCGGCAGCTGCCACCACAACTGTTCAGTAGAACTGTAGCACACAAAGCACTCCAGCGGAACATTGCAGGCTCCAGTGCTTTTTTTGGGATTTCCATATTTCGAATTCACACTCTCGGGGCCCCAGTGCCTTTTTGGGGGGGGGGTTCTCGCCCTTTGCTCGAACCAAGGCTCGCTTGAGGGCCTGGTGTCTTTGTTTGAATTTACGTAACAAACACCAGCCTCTCTCGAGGACTCTTGTCTCCAGCTCCAGTCGCTAGGCAAAAAACAACACCAGGCCCGCGAGAATCTCAATGCGAAAGGTGTGAATTGTCAAAAAGGAGCCTGATGGAACCGGGGTGCTTTTTGTTGTTTGGAATCACCAGTTGCTCACTTGCTTGATGGACAGTCCGACACGAGGAAATCCACAATGAAAAACAGCTGTGATTTCAACAACAAAACACCGATTCCAACATCGCAACCTTTCAGCACAAGGGTTAGTACACTCCGTGAGCCAGGTCCATGAAGGTATTCCCACGGCAACCACCGGAACCCTTCGAGGTCAACGCCAAAAACAAACAAACCTGTTGTTTCCCTTTATGTGTCCTCATACAGAATACCTCGTGGACGAGTCCCCCATGTGTGTCCAGCTCTCCTCGGGAAGGCCGCCGATGCGCAGGCCGTCGGTGACCCCGTTTTGATCTCAGCATGCGAGGACAAGGCATGGGGTGGTGGAGACAAGTTGTCTGGACACACCTTGCACATTCAGAGTAAGACACAAAAACAAATACAACTTCATGGCCATTTGAGCGACCCATCATTGCACTTTGTCTCGAAACGGCCATTCTTCGCGAATAAACAAGTACTTTCGCGGATCTTTCGCGGATTCATCGCCGCGCACTTTTCATTGCTCAAGTTAGAGCACCGCAGATTTTAAGTATCAGTGTAGTGCGCGAAATGCGTTTCCTCAACTCCAGCTGCAAAGTCGCAAATTTTCCTCACAGGGGTAGTACATGACACGCACTTACGCAGCTCCGGCTGAAAAGTCGCAACTTTTCAGTACCAGTACAGGAAATGCACTTCTGCAGCTCCAACAGCTAAGCCACGCAGCTCCAGCTTGAAGTCGCAACTTTTGAGTAACAAGCCAGTATACTGACAAGCGCGGCGCTCAGAAAGTACCTCCCCTTGCAATCGAAGCCTGCACTTTCGCGCATGCGTTCGCGGATCTTTTGCGGAACTTCCACGAAAAATCACGCACGTTCCAGAACGGAAAGCCACCGACTAACACCCACAGACACACACACACAGGCTTGGAGCACGAACCAGCCCAGCAGGGTATCAAACTGTAGCCTCACCAGGCTTTATCAGTGTCAACTCGACAAAGTGCTTTGCTTTAATCAGCCTAGAAGGAAGACTCATCAGAAAAGATGAACAGCTTCACATTTCACTGATTTTTACAAGATACAGTTATGCAAAACTTTCGCGCGGAAAAAATAAAAAATATTGTTGCAACTCCATCGCGAATCTTTCGCGGAGCTACCTTAACCAACATCGATTGTCCCCGAATACTAAACTGCTTGCAAGGACCTTTAGAACGACTCCCAAATGGAAGCAGCAACAGCGACAGGCCCTGCAAGTCTCCAGGCAGGAAGCCAAAGCATGCGCCACTGTTCATCTTGGGGTACTGTCTGCTCAAAGGAGCGACGCCGTCAACATGGCCACGACTCCTGACCTGCCACCCAACCTCAGCATATCTCAATCTCAAGCCCGCCCTATCAATTGGTCTAGTGTGCTACATTGAGCGCCCCGGCTGCTGCGAGTACCCTGGTCATAGATCTCCTGGAAGGACAAGACAGGCATTGACATAGACGGTTTGTGTTTGCAGCGTACTGCAGTGTATGACTAACATCGCTTGTTTTCTTCACTCAGCTCTCAGTCCACCATTTAGATGCAACTAGCAGCCAAGCAAACAAACAGCATAATTTTGCGGATCCACCCCTGTCGGATATCAAAAGAGTACTAAAAGAGTACTAAAAGAGTACTAAAAGAGAACCTACAGGGGGAAGAACTGGTGAAATCGTGAACTCCACAAAAAGCGCATCCAAACCGCTCTCTAGAAACAAGCAAGTGCTCCCACATAGGCTGCTGCAAACGAGCACGTGTGCCTGGAGAAGCCGCTCGAAGGCTTCCTTCACCTCACGCGAAAGACCCGGAGCCCCAACCCGTGCTTCAGGCCGACTGCCTGCGGAACGCACAGAAGGAGCAGGCTCATTTCATACAATTCCTCGCACACACGTATGTGCACGTGTGCCCCAAATTGGTGCAACGTGGATGTGTTGGAATGTGTATGCAACCATGTATCCAAGTCCATGATGAAATTCAACGAAATGGTCTGAAGTTGCAGCTAATAGTCAATGTCAATGTCACTGTAGGCTGCTTGTCAAAGGCATCAGCCGTGCTGACAGTCATCTTAAAAGCTAAATGGAGCAACTCTGCGCCTAGCTAGCAGCGCCCAAATCCTATTGACGTTGTTTTTCATTCAAGGCTGACATGTTGATTCCGAACAAAGCAGAGAGCAGCGCCTCTCTAAAATGGCCAACGCAGATTTCGGGCAATGCTTCCTTGAGGGTTGCTAGCTCTCAGTTCCGCTGCTGGCGTCTGAGCTAGGGGCGTTGATGTCTGCGACCGCACTGGTCTGCAAAGGCGGGTCAATTCAGCAACAGGGAAGTAGGCGTGTTGCCTGCATGAACTCATGAATCTTCCCACAACATTCTTATGATCGCTCTTGCAGGGCCGTGCCGTCCAGTACGAGGCATCGAAGAAAGCGGGACTTCTCCTTTCACACTTCCGCCTAAGCTTCGCGCCAGAATCCAGCGCCTTGTTGCTCCACATTTCGTTAAACTAATCTTCACGAATCCGCCTTTGGCGCATAAGGACAATCATAATTTGGGATCTTGATGATGGAGCGATAGTGAAACATTTTCAAGACTTCCCTTTAGGATGAAGTGACAAGATGCCATGATAGTTTCTTCCATCTGGCGCAACTTCTAGAGCGGATCAGCCTGGGGAACATTCAAAATTAGCCTCCCAGCCCAGAAACAGAAATAACACTGGGTCACGTCTCAGTACGAACTGCAATACCCCTTAGAAAAAAGAAGCAAAGAGTCATACCCATCTCCCTCAGAGTTGACAAATGTATTCGATATCGTTCAAAGGTCTCGGTTTCTTCATCTTGTTCTGGTTCAGACTTGACAACCACAAGCCAGTACAAGGCAGCTAAATGGTCAAACTTTGTTTCTGCTCCCAGCTCTGAATCTCGACTTTTGTGAGAGGCGTTTGGTGGCGCGCGGCGATTTCGTGGGCATTGCAAGCGAGCTCAGTTGTTGGCGTTGGTAGCCGAGAAGCCAAAGAGCAAAACGCCGCAAAGACCAAACGCAGGGGGCGGGAGAGCAAATGCAGTGATCAGGAGCATTCTTGCCAAAGGCCAACCGCAGCACAACTTTCCTCACCCTTCTGAGCACCCCCAAGGGTGCTTGCTATCGAGGCTGCAAGCACCGTTCCTGCGTTCGACGGTCCACGTCCGCGCGCCTCGTGAAAGAACAAGCCGTTGAGGTTGGCAAACTCCTGCGCCGCGTCATAGTAGACCTGCGCTCAAAAACTACCGGAACTGTCTTCGGCACCAGGTTCTCGCTCCTTCCTAGGAACAGCTGCAGTGAACAGCGGGGAAGATAGTGACTCACAATGCATAGCATAAAGTCAATGTGTTCTTTCAGCTGGAAGGCACGTGGCTTTTCTTGATCAAGCGGCACGTGTTGCACCTCATTAATTACCTGTTGTCCCTTTTTCGGTGCCAACAACTATTGACTTGCGGTAGGTGTCATTTGAACGAAGCAAATTGATGTCCATATATGATGTATTGAACTGATTTCACTCTTGACATGTGATATGCTGTTGGTTGATCCGCGTCAGGAAAATGTCACACAAGTCAACGTGAAAAGAAACGTCTATAGTGCTGCAAGCGCTTAGACTAGTGCTTAGATGACCAAAGTGCAAGGTGCCTGTTTGGATGTATGGCAAACTGCTTCAAACAAGAGGCACAAGGACATTCCTTCTGCACCTAAACCAAATGGCATGGCTTGCAGCGCGTGCGAATCTGCGTACAGGTCATGCTGGCAGCTCCACCAGCCCTTACCTTCTAGTTGCCCTGACCTTTGACAAAACAGAGGTTACATTCGGGCCATTCTTTAGTACCCCAACGTAGACTTAAACCCAGTGGTTTTCCCCAAAACGAGCAACCTGTGGAATTAAGTCCCATGGGTTTTTCCAAAACGGGGGGGGGGGGGAAAACAGCTGGGATGAAGTCCCATGGTCATCAACCAACGCTACCCCGGTTGCAATTCCAGAGGTTCACCCGGGTTCACCAGGTCCCGAGGGTTGGCTCCGGCCTGTCTGCTGGAGGGATCTTTGTCCGCGAGGTCCACCTTGTTTCCCACAAGCCTCGGAAGCAAAAAAACACAAACCCGGGTGAAAGGAACCAGGAACTTTGATCAAACCATCGAACAAAAGCAAGCCGGGGTCTTGGCCCAAGATCCGTGTACATCTTCACTTAGACATGAGGGTGCATGACTTGTTCAAAACATCTTGGCATGGCTACCATGGACAACACAAATTGACTGCAGCAGGATATTTTATACAGCGCCCTGTTACACATGGTTGCATTGCAATGACAACCTGGTGGACTGCAAAAGCTCGCTCGCAGAATCCCTGTGTGAAACAAACGCAAGGGTCAGGACTGCATGACTTTTGATTTGTCTTGTCCTTCAGTGTTGTTTGCATCTGGAGCAAGTCCTTCTCTTCATTCCGATGCTCACAACACGCCCGCCACTGTGTTCTTTCCCTCTGACAACAAGTTCGTTCACAAATGAGAGCTTGTTGTATCAGTATGCAGGAGTGAAGGGCTTGCCGGCCCTCACCTCCTGGTTTGAGTCGAAGGAATCATGCCGTACGATTCTAAACGTCAACGCCGCCTCATCACGCCTGCCGCTCGCCTTTGAAATTCCAATCCTCGCACTGCTTCTCCAATGTGTCCCGTCAAATGACATATCCTTAAACGACAACTAGCCGCTGATCTGAAACAGTACACAACTTAATAGAAAAAAAGGCAAGGTGAAATAGGCATACATATATAACTATTAGTCAAAAAGGCAAGCTCCGTTGTTGTCTAAATCTTCGGGGCAAACAGCCAATACGCGGGGTGTCAAAAAGATGGCCCTTGGACCCCACTTAAGCCGCCGCCTTTTTGAGGACCCCCCACATGTCAATTGCCGCATACGTCTTTGAGCCGCCTTGGGAGCCTTGGCCATAGGGGCCCGGCATGATGACGATGTCCGGTTCGGCGCTTTGCCTCAGCTCCTGATACGCAACAAACACTTGGCACGGAACTCAACGAAAACGCACTGTGCCGGGGGGGGGGGTCCTTTGTGGAGGGTACCCACCTTCATTGGTTTCTTTTAATAGGAAGCCAGAAGGAAGCTAGGAAGCCAAAAGAAGCTAATCATGTTTGCACACAATTCATGTGCTTGTCCCATGTTCTCTAGGATCGATTGCTGCAAATCGCAAATGCTGCACATGAAGAGCATGCGTGAGAAGTGATTTGATGACAACCTGTAGAAAGTGGCACCATGTACATATTAATATTATGTCTGCTGCTGGACTTTACCCCTATATACCCCTATCACTTAATGCGTACGCTGGGGGCAGAATCAAAACTGGTGGATACGCAGGTGGGCACGGCAAACGTAGCCCCTTCAAACTGAAACGTCATTGGCATCGTACATTGCACATGCCAGAAAGCAGCCCAACGCCCAAAACAACGAAACGTGCACAGTACTCTGCCTGGCACAATGACCTTTCCTTCTCAGCTTTAGACAGGGATTCTGGGTGCAATGTCGAAACAGGAATCCATTCAGGAATGCGTGTGTGCGCGTGTGCGTGCGCGTGCGTGTGTGCGTCTGCATATGCGTGGGCGTGCGCGCGCGCGCGCGCGCTCAGGCGTGCAGGCTTGTGGGCGTTCGGTAGTGCGGGCTTGCGTGAGTGGGTGTGTGTCTGTGTGTCTGCGTGTGCGGTGAGCGCGGTGCGTGCGGTGCGTGCGTCGCGCGCGTCGCGAGCGTCGCGAGCGTCGTGCGGTGCGGTGCGGTGCGGTGCGGTGCGGTGCGGTGCGGTGCGTGGCGTGGCGTGGCGTGGCGTGGCGCGGTGCGGTGCGGTGCGTGCCTGCATGTGTGTGTGTGTGTGTGTGTGTGTTTGCGTTTGAGGGTACCCTGATTCAGGTCGGTTCAAGGGGACACCAAAAGATAACCCATCATCCCTTTTCCCATTGAAATTGGGACACACACTCACACCCTCATAAGGAACCCTGTCCTCCATCCACTTGGCGCAGTTCTTGAAGGTGGTCTGCGTGCCCCGCGTCAAAATACCGACTCGAATAATCAAACCTCTTTGATTGGAATTGGGGCAACCTAACCCGTCAACCTCAAAGATATCTGCTTGATGGACAGATGTCGAAATAGTCATGGCCCCTCTGCAGTGTACAGAAACACCAACAACTGTCGAATTTTCTGGCGGGACCATCTTGCAACATCGGGCCACCAATGCCTCTCATTGCGAAGCAATACAAAGCAGGCTAAGGAATAACATATCCCTCTCGTTCCTTCTGGCATTTGCACACTCGCATGTCCAGTGATTGCTGTTTGAGGGCAGGGAGTGATGTGATGAGCCTTACTTCATTTCCTGCAAGAAACACACTGGCAAAAGCTCTGCCGGGTTCTGCCGGAGTCGCCGGAAAGAAAAGCAGCCTCCTTCGTGACGTCATAGACAAGCAAGGCACCCACCTGGAGAGTGCGCGCAATGGGCTGGCAACGGCACCTGTGAAACACACCAATTCGTTTCAGGATGGTCGAAACTCGGAAATATGTAACAAAACAGGAGCTTGGCCGGTTGGTGGTAAAATTGGCGGTATGAAGCATTAGCTCAAACTGGAGAAAACCATGCCAATTACAAGAAGAAACATCACCCAGAGATTTCGGCCTTTCTTCGACCCGACTCAACGTTCTTGGGCGCCCGTGCTGCCCTGCGGTAGTGCGTGCTGGTGATGGCTCTGTACCTGGCCGTTGCAACCAAAGAAGGGGGGGTGCCTCAAAATTTGCGACCAAAAAGGCACCCTGGCAAAAAGGCACACCCAATCGCAGCTTTATCTTCTTGCATTCACTGAGCAAGGGCTGTTCCCGGCTTTGCATTTTTTGCGCGACCAGCATGCAGAGTTTGACATGCATCCATAGTCCTTACAATGCCCAGACAGGGTCCACATTTACCGTGCTCCTGAATGCTCCATTTCCCAATGTCACGTGAGTGCATACAATGTAATTTCCTTCACAACAAATGGTGAATATTGACCGCTCCTTTCCTAATGTATCCGAATCCGGCATCGAGTTTAGACCTTGGAAACACATACACCGATTCTTGTGTATTTCGAAGCCAAGCCGTTCGCTTCAGGACTATCTTTGCGCTGAATTTCTGGCAGCCCGCATGTCCGGCACACCCTTTTCACTAAATCACTCTTCCCCTTGTCCAAACACGGACAAAAAAAGAGGCTCACCTTTCCTGGCGTAAACCTAACATGGCAAGATTAGCTTTGGACCACCGAGCCCTTCCATCAGTCTTGCAATTCCAAGGACTCGACAGAAATGCCCAGCGACTCGGTACCAACATACCCTGCACTGTGACTTCCAAGGATTTCCGTAGCCCCAGGATTTCGGTTCTTGGACACTGACTCATTATGCAACCCAGTTGGCTCCACTGTTGGTCAAGGAAAAGGCAACTCTGGTTCAAATCTGCTCAAACAAAACACGTATCGCAATGATTTTGCCAGGCCCAAAGCTGCCGTCACGCATGGTCGCCATCCCAAACATATGGACAATCTACAGAGATGATGCTTGAGCCACAACATTGACACTGGGCCACATGATAAACCCTCATTCCTCATCCCGGCCTCTCTTGTCCAGCAGTGTCCCAAATCTGCGCTTTGACCTTGCTTCCGTTGGAAAGCCTGGGCAGGTCAAGTATTGTAGCACTCCGGATTTGCACTTCTCAACTATGATGTTTGACGATGGATCCTCTGATTTGCACATCCGGGTCAATCTGAAGTGGACGTCACCTATCTGGCTTGGCGCTATGATCAGAAAAGCCAGCACGGTTGTGCGGAGGTATGGATAGCCTGACTTGTCACAGGAATCATACACTCAATGAAAGTGAGCAACCCAATTTGGTCAAAGCGTGGCCTGAGCGACGATGGGCAGGAGTGTGAAGGTCAAACTTTGCAAATCTCTGGTGGCTACCAATGTCATACCATCATCAGGCCTTTCGGGCTCAAAAGATGGCACCAGTGGTTGATCCAGTGATGTAGTTAAAACATGGCTGTACGTCCAGCACACTCCTCAGCATCTGAGCACTTCACTTGACTATCCTGGTCGCAAACTCCACACCCACCGTGGCTGTCGGAGCCTGCGCAGCCAGGTTGTGTGAAGTGTGCTTTTGACAGAAAACAGTCAACAGCCCATCCTAGGCCAACCCAACGTGCTTGCACTAAGCGACTGGCACATTACTCTGGTTGAAATTGCAAGAGCGTCTAGGTTGAGGGCTGTCAAAGTACCACATATCGATGCTGCTGAGGCAACTCCAAGCACCTTCACTTGATCAGTCATCCGACCCTCTGGCCCTTTGTCCTAGGGATCAAAGATTTCTTTTGCCATCCAAAAGCAACTTGCAAACCCTGGTACCCATTTGGGGAGCAGTTTGAAAGGGAACCCAAAGGGAAAACCAGCAAATGTCACGTTCATTTAGAGAACATAGAGCCTGACTCAGTGCGCACCTTGGGAAGCTTGCTCTTGACGTACCTGGACAGCAGGTGGGTCTTGCCCACGGTGGCGTCGCCAACTAAGACCACCTGACAGGGTCTCGGAAATGCGAACAAGTCAGTCATCGAACCTCAGACAAATGGAGCATGGGGTATGTGCAACTCTCCTGCTGCAGGGCACCGTGCGCATGCTAACCTCTTGAAGACTCGAAGAGGTTTGTTGTGTTCTTCGCGTGTGATCTTATTATCCTCTCGGCAAAGCACAAGCGGTTTGTCATCCCAGGACTCAACGCATTTGCTGTAAATTACCGAAGGCACACATGACAACAACACATGTCGCTGCTTGCATCAAGTCCTACTTCAAAACCTCCGATCCAATTCATGCATTGAAACGCGCTCGGCAAGCGACCACTCCGCAAAACCGGCGCTTGAGGGTCAGCAACATCTACTTTCCTCGGTCAGTTTATTGGGGGAAACGTCCAGGGTGCTGCCACTGCAACTTGCCAAGCCTTGTAGAATTGGTCGTAGTCATCGTCGCCCATGGCCTCACAAACAACTCCAACTTGACTTACTCTGCGCTGATTTACCAATCTCAAACAGCTCCCCTGCACTAGCCCCTCAGCATTCTCTGGGAGTTTACGACAATTTGCTTGGCTACTGTATAACCAAGTCAGCACACAAATGCCCACCTATCAGCAATTTATGTGTATGAGTGCGTTTTAGGTTGTGTACGGGTTATTCGAGGGTTATGTAAGGGCGGCTCAAGTTGTGCATCTTTGGCTGCAGCGGAAACCGGCTATTTCAAGATCCTCTCTATAATATGTTGCATTTGGCTGCGCTGCGATCTGTTTCTTGGGATGAAACTTGTGAACATCAACGCCTTCCTTTTGATCCCACGGCAGCGATGCAGTTTGGCACGCGCTTTCTGCTGGTTTGGGGGTAGGGCGGAAACAGCATTTGTCCAGCATTTTCCCATTATCTTCCAGTACCCCCAGTCGGAGCACTGAAACTATCGGGCCGGCGGGGGTCGTCCAGCAATCACGAGCACTATGCTAGAATTACTCAGTGCTCACAATTCCTGACTGTTACGACAGCTGCTTTGGAAAGACGATGGGCCCATGCCAAAAGAAGCGTTTTGTTAGGGGCAGGGGGTACGCTTTGTGGGGTAGAAGCCAGTGTCATGAGGGGATCAGCGCATGGTGCTCCATACGGAACTCATACGGAACAATCAGAATCAATGGCTTCCTGGCTTCCTTTTGAATGGGGTACCCTCCAAAAAAACACTCCCAGTCACCCAGTCACCCAGTCACCCAGTCACCCAAATCCAAAATGCCTCTCTCGCCTGGGTCCCCCGCTCGATCGGGTATCAGGTACCCGTGGCTGGATCCGTTTCTTCGGCTGCGGTCAGCGAGCAATCCAGACGATTCCAGAGGGCTGTGGGTCAAAAATAGGTACCCAAGTCCAACCCTGGTAAGTGGTGACATGGACGACTTGCGGTCCCCTGGTGGCGTAATTTTGGGTTCAAGCCTACGAATCCATCAACGGGACATGACGTAGGAAGCTGTGAAGAATACGATAGGCCTTGTCCAATAGATTGCCATTGCACTGCTGACAGAACACCTACAACAAACAAGTGACAAGTGCACCATCTTAACGGAGAGTGTCCTTCAAAAAGCAAATACAACAGCCCGACGAGCTTGGCCAGCATACATCCGGTTCGCTTTTGTAAAGCAAGCTAACTACTGCACATCTCTCCTCAGTTGGTGGCTTTGGGCTTGTGCTGCCTGCCCAAACCGACGCAAACCCCATGCTTCATTGAAGGTCACAGCTGCAAACAACATACCTGCGTTGGTACACGCAAGCTCTTGTATTTACCGGGATTTGCAGGGACTTAAACAGAATCCGATTTACGACGCACCGACATCTCCAGAGCCAGTGGCTGTCGGCGATATTTGCCTGGCATCGGGCTCGGGACATGGCGCAACGTCTCTGACTGCGATCCTACAACTGGGCGTGTGTTTCTCGTTGCAGGTTTTGACGAGAACCAGCACTTTGCGGGTTTACCTATTTTGACACACACACACACACACACTCCCTCTCTCTCTCACTCTCGCTGTCTCTCATGTTCTCATGCAACAAGCTAAAGTTGGCTGAGAACACATTTGCCCAAACCAGCTTTCTATTCGCCAAGGTTGTCAACGTTCTGCATTTGGAACCTGCAACAAAAATGATGCTGTAGATGATGTAATTATTTGGTCCGAGCCTCTTGAGATCTGATTCTCTTTGTAAGGCATGCAAATGTGGCTGAGTAACGCATCTCAATGACAACCGCATTCATCTCACAGGTGTCCCGGCACAAACGTGCCGATTGATCAGGGATCCTTACATTATACACCCAAACATTGCCTTGTAAATGGTGGTTTCCCTTCATTTTGGTGGACAAAGCCATGTTTCAATTGGGAAAAATGTATCTTTTAAGGAGCCCTGTTGATGTACAGGTGCCTAAGCCATGGCCAAGCCACCAGCCTTGGAGATGCGCGCGGAGCAAGCTCGCCACGGCGGCTGCTTGAAACGGCCCGATTTGCGCTTTGCTCCCATGCAACCTTGGAGATACAAGTAACTTGTATCCAAGGAAGGTCTGCTCAATCCAAGGACGACTTTGCTCATTTGCATCTAAAAGCCCCCGAAGAAGGCTTCCTAGCTTCAGAAACACCGTGCTCTTTCCCTGTTACACTTGATTTTTTCACATTGTTCAAAACACCTGCCAGCCGACAAGCTGGCGGCAAAGGCGCGGCAGAACGCTGGAGCTTCGAATGAATTGGCACTTGCACACACTACTCAATTAAATTCCTCTTACGTATGATTGCAAAGCTGCACGCAGTTCATCATCCTCTAAACCTTGCCTATGCCTCATTGGTGGTCATGTGACAGGCAGTCTGCTTGAGTGGGCAGCCCTTGTAGGGCAGCACTCTAAGCCCCTGGTCAAAACGTGCTGGTCAAGCCGCTTGAGGTGCAATGCCCCGTTACCAAATTTCAGGACTTCGGCTTGCGCGCTCGAAGCCATCGACACCGAGGGTTTCAGGCGAGCCTGGAAGCTGATGTTCACAGGTGTCACGGACGCCTCCGCGCATGCGGCCCCGTCGACACTCGCCAGTTGGAAAGACCTACGAGCCCTAGTGTGAGCATTGCAGAAGCGGGTTCACCAAAAACCTCGTCGGTGTGCAATTGGACAATATTGGGCATATTTGAGAGCGGGTCTGCTTCCATGGAACCTACAGAACAAGGTGAGAAGGCACAATAAATGCCAAGCCTGCGCATGTGAAAGGATCAGATCTCCAGCACAAGGGCCGCACGGACATTTGAACCCACAACGAAGGCAAGAACAACAACTCCGCATGATCCAAAAGGGTCCTTGTCCAGAGCTGATCTAAGACTCTTTCTAATTCGCCCAGGTTGACGCTTGAAACATGTGCAGCTACTTTCTGAGAGTCCATGTAAAGTCGTGAAGCATGCAACATCAACTGAATTTGTTTTGGACTGGCAGGCCCCTGGGGCGGCCACTTGTACGTTCCTTCATAACTGTGTATGTGGTGATGAGTATGTTGCTTCTTGATACTACATGTGGGTATGAAGCAAACTCCCCCGAGATTTCCTCGAGAACCCGTGCGAGACTTCCTGTGCCCAGGGAAGAATACGCCCCAAACCAAAGCATGCCCGGCAGCAGGCAATCCCACGGAGGTAGCAACCTCGCCTCTCCCTTCTTTCGGCCGCAGTGCGGGCAAGAGTCAGAGACGGCCTGCAAGACCCAAATCCATCCGGATAAGCCCGTGAATGTTCGCTGCGAACCACCTCAAAAGTGGTTGGTGGACATGAGTCCTGACCGAATTCTGTTTCCCGCCAAATGGTCCCCTATCAAAACTCACAACCAAGGCTGGTCAAACCGGGACCAAAAACACAAGACATGAAACCTGGGAGCATCCAGGTGGCTGTGTTGCCCCTTGATTCGCTTCCAAGGGGGAAAGCAAAAGGAAACCAACCATTTTGAGGGTTCTCAAATTTCATTCGGCTTGAGCACCCAAAACCAACTTTGAATTTCACATAGTCGCTGCTTGCTTTCATGAGCTGCACTCACTGAACCAGTTGAACTCTACCGGGGTTACGCAACCAGAAGTGGCTCCCTTCGGTTTAAGCAGCCCGAAAGGCACCTTTAGGAATTTCCCGTTGGACTCCCGCCTCTGCCTGTGCTTTGAGCTGCTGTACCTGGGGATAGGCTTGAACTTGTTCAGTGACTCAGAGTTCGCCCTGCCTTTGGCTGAATTTGGGTGTGTCTCTTTTGGGAACTTGTTTGTTTGAGTTTCCATGGACACCAACAGGAAAACCACCATTTTGGGCCGACGGCTCATTTTTGAGGAAGTCCCGGCCACTGGAACCCAGACACCCCACCTTGGACCTTAGGGTTGCACGCTAAACCCAAGGAGTTAGCCCGAAATCTGGGCTGTTGCTGACACAACCTCATTCTCTTGGACAACACAGTGGCCATTAGTCCCTCGAACACCCTTGATGTCAAGGACATGTATGGCCTCCAATGGCCTATACATGTTCAGACAAGTTCCATACTAGGATGGCCACGCTGCAGGAAACAATCAATTTCGATTAACGCATGGGTTACTCCATATATATATATGTATATATATATATATATTGTTATTGTTATTCAGCATATGAGGATGTCCACATTCCAGCCTTCTCCTGAAGCTGCTGATTCTCCGCCTGCCAGCTTTCACTCCCCTTCCCCCTCCCCCTCACCTGCCAAGGATGGCAAGAAGGGAAATTCCGCCAGCAGCCCCCTTGGTGGTCCTTTGAGCAAGCCTGCAGCTATCATGACCCCAACGGGGTAAAACTGGGAAGCCCTCAGTTTACTTAGCTAGGGCCTATGAGTCCTTTATCACTTGTTGCCATCCTTCTAGAACAGTAGTTCACTGAGCTGCAATTTTTCGTGAGGTCACGGAACTTCACTTCATACCCGCAAATACTCCCGTGCAAACTGCACGTGTTGAACAACTTGGCCAAATTAAGGGCTGCACAATTTGAAGCAACACATTCCCACTGTAGTCATTTATTTACAATTTATCTGACACATCGGCCGGCTGAGTAGCAGGTTGCTGCGGGATCAGTGACAGGGGAAGGGCCCTCGGTTCACACAGGAAACGCTCCACCACGTGGTGTGGATTGCTGTCCTGCCATTCGAGTATGTGTCTGCCCTTGGGATGACATCAAGCATGTTCTGAATCACAGCATGCATGAGTCGCCACAGGCCTGCAGCTGGTTCAGCTGCCACTCCGCTCTTGCCTAGCGCCAAGCACTGTCTTACGAACATGTAGAAGTGTCTGCAAAAAAGCCAACAGAGCTACAGTTGGTCATCACACACGTGTGTTCCAGCTGCTTCTACTGCCGCCAGTGCCGCTGCCGCCAGGTGCCGCTGCCGCCAGGTGCCGCTGCCGCCAGTGCCGCTGCCGCCTCTGCGGCTGCGGCTGTTGCCGTTGCCAGTGCAGCTGCTTCCGCCGCTGCTGTGGTTGTTGTTGTTGTTGTTGTGGTGGTGGTGGTGGTGGTGGTGCTGGTGCTGGTGGTGGTGGTGGTGCTGCGGATGCTGGTGATGGTGGCGCTGGTGCTGGTGCTGGTGCTGGTAGTGGTGCTGGTGGTGGTGCTGGTGCTGGTGCTGGTGCTGATGTTGGCGGTGCTGGCGGTGCTGGCGGTTGTGGTTGTTGATTGAAACAATGAGTGCCCTTGGCGTACACCATGGTTTAGTTGAGTGCTCTGCTTTGCCAATCGCTAGGGTTGCGAGCCCGCTTGGCAAAACTCTTGACATTGAGGAACTGAAAGCCAAAGGGGGGGGGTCGCTACGTGGAGGCCGAAGGCTCTGTGAGCAAAGGTACCCACGTGCGATTGTTTCTGGCCATCCTGCGGGAGGGCTGTGTTTGGGAAACATGGAACATTGAACATTGCTGCTTGTTGCTTGTTGTCGTTGTTTTCGTTGTTGTCGTCGCTGTTTGTGTCTGACAAATATGTAGCAAAGAACATGCGATGGCTCATTTTGAGGGTCGTCTTGCAATCAGCAGCTCTACTGCCAAACCTTGTTTTGGAGGAGATGTTTTTCCAATTTGAGACATGCGAATAGCTGGGTCTGGCAGTGGGTTGTCACTCTTGGCCACAGGTATTGCATGATCTCATCAACCTGTAGCCAGTTGTCTGTGGTTGAACCATGCAAGCCCCCCACCCCAGCATCTTGTAACGGGAGCAGTGGCCAAAACCTCCGCTCCAGCACACTCATCTTGAGTCAGCCGTGCGCATGCGTTCGCACCTACACGGGGCCACCGAAAAAGTGGGCTTGAATTCTTTGGGGTTCCCTGAACACCAAGCGAAAAACAGTTACAACGCGTACAGTACCAAAAAAGAGAACCAAGGTACCCACGCACAGAGTGAGCCTGTTGCTCCCCCCCCGCCCCCTGGCCTGAAGCTGCTGCGCTTGCACGACCTCTCCTTGAAGTCGGGTCACCTCCAGGACCGTAGCAAATGACCAGAAACTGGCAGACATCACAATCCCAAACTTGGAAAGATCAACTACCGCTCATAGGCGCATACCAAGAAAATCTCATTCAACAGAACTCAGCCTTCCTGAGTTGGTCCGTGCCAGGAGGATTCGGTGACACCGCTCGGGATCAACATGCTGGAAAAAACAAGAATGTCAATGGCACGACTTGATGCACCCGGTCTCTTCCCTAAATAAGTCAAGGAGATTCCCGGCGGGTGCCTTGGACTGAGTTGCGAATCCACGACACACACACACACACTCACACACACTACACGACGAAACACAACTTAGCAACTTATTGCTATTCTTCCCTGCATCAAGCATGTGTCTCCAAAAAACCATGCCTCTTTGAGCTCCTTCTCGCCTGACCTGTTGTCTGGATGAGCGCAGGACAATTGATGAGATGATAAATGATGACAAATGAGAGAAGCACTTTACATCAGAAAGATCGATGATAGATAATATGAGACGTGACAGCCCCTGGCCGCTTGTGCCCTATTTAGCCATCGAAGGCAGAGCATGCCTCACATCCACACAAGCTGTTCAGAGAAGCATCAGCACTTCAGCGCGCGCGTCTAATGGCCATTCTGCGGCTTTCCTTCGCCCTCTAGAGATTCAACCTAGTTGAGCCTGCCACATGCGCAAACTCAGGTCTGCGCCCCTTCTTGGGCTCCAAGACCTGCAGTATGTAGAGCGCGGAGCTAGGCTGGGAATGGGCGATGTGTCTGCACTCAATGTACGGATCATAATTCATCTATTTATCTGAGCAAAGCATTTCAACTATACTTCGGGGTATAATGAATCTCCAGCTTGCCAGCGTCTGTCGCAACATTCCGTGCCTGCTGAGGTTCAAGAGACGCAAAATAGCGAGCCGATCAAGTCTGATGCCAACAATGACTGAATTACAATTAGCTTCCACATCTGCTGAATACCCGTGACGGGACCCGAACTCTGTGCATGTTGAGACGTGATTTGATGCACCAGCAACCAAATCGTCTCCAAACATCTTGGGTATTGGTTCAAACGAAAAGCTAAGAGCATGGACACCAAGGTCTTTTCCGTGGTGCCTTTGATCCCTGTCACTCCTGCCTGGCTCTGCAGCCGCAGGAACTGTGTCAGCAGAGCACAGGCCTCAATGAAGCAAACGGCTCATGCCATCGGGAAGTAGGTACCACGGGGTGTGTTCACCGCCCAGACTCTTGCCATTGGATCTATATCAGCTAGTTTCTACGGAGGCAATCTTATATTAGCGGCATGAAAACACGCCGCATGGAGCTGCGTGATCGTGCGACGTTCAGTGGGCTGTGAAATCTTTGTGTTGCACTCTGTCTTACAATGTCGCCGATGTGACGCTTCTTGAAACCCAAGACACCCGGCACTGCAGGGATTATGCGATTGTTGCCCAGCGATGCTCTGGCAGGTGTCAGCGCGGAGAAACGCAAAAGCACCGCCCCAAGCCAAGCCACTGTAGACGCAACGACTTTGCTTGCCCGAGTTTCTAGATATGTCTCACGCTTTCAGAACCCGACCCCCCCGCTAGATGTGTCAAGGGAACTTTCCCCTGTCCTTTTGAACCATGGCCCATGCACAGTCACAGGGTAAGACATCAGCCTGCAACAAAACATGTTTGGCGTGTCACCACATGTCTCGAAAAATCTGAATCGGACGGTGGTGCCCCAAACTGCAGCAGATTATAAACCTGCTACTATACGCGAACGACGGGCGGGCGAAAGGGTCCTATGGAAGCTGCGCAGAATGCTTTTTTCACTGTTCCTTCGTCGCCAGCTAACAGCGCAATGTTTTGAGCAGGGCTCGGGGCACACTTGATATTTCGACTGCCGAACGCTAGAGTTATTGGAAGCAGTCGCAGTTGCGAGAACTCGATCTTTACTTGCAAGGCACAAGTGTGAGGGCGTTCTTGGTAGTGGTGGCGCGCGGGTGCAAAATTCGCAGCAGCCATTGACCCAAGCTGAACTTGGAGCCAGACAAGGCACGGCAGATCACAGCAAAAACCCAAAAAGGGCGGAACAGAGGGCCCGCCATGCAAGAAGCACTGTTGGAAACCGTAATCTGAATTATGTCAAGTTTCCCTGGCTTAAACACGATCCCCTCAGTGTTTCGGCACCACGATTTATGTCAAGCTCAGACCTCGAAAACTTCTGGTCCCAAAAAAACGGTCCAAGTCTGAGGGGTGGGTGGGTTAGGAATCCCAGGTCAGATCTTAGTTTTCTTGCTTTTAGAAGGGCTTCAAATCTAAAAGCTTGGCAAGGGACCAAGCCAAGACCTGAGCACAAGAATTTCTGGTTTGATCCCAAGCCCCAACCGCATCCGGGTAACAAAATCTAAAAAGTAGCTGGCGGGTTGACGGGGTCGGAAAAATGATGATTCAAATAGGAGGGTGTTTCAATCCCTGTGAAAAAAACACTAAAAAGCGGGGGCGCCAGACCCCCATGATGTTCGGACAAGTGAGGATTCAAATACAGGTGCAATTTCTCTGCCAAAAGTCCAAAAAAGTAGCGGGGGGGTTGGGGGGTTGGGGTGCAATTGAATCTCTGCAAACAAGCTAAGTAGCGGGGGGGGGGGGGGGGTGAGGGGGTTGGGGGGGAAGCGCGCTGGTGATGCTGAGGGTGCGGGAAGCCAAAAACCAGTGAAAGGGCGCAAAAGCCAAAAAGCCCGGCGAGGAACTAGGAAAGCAGAGGATGCAAAAAGCCACAAAAAGCCGCATAACCAGCGAAAAGCCGCAAAGGCCAAAACGCCACCTGTCGGACAGGAACCGGGAATGCATAGCATGCGAAAAGCCAACGCCAAAACACCACCAAAAGCCGCATGAACCAACAAGAAGCCGAAAGGCCAAGAAGCCAAGAAGCCGAAAAGCCAAGAAGCCAAGAAGCCAAAAGCAAACATTAAAAAAAACAAAAAACAACGAGAAACAAAAACTAAAATCATACCCCTCCAAGAGGGAGCAAAAAGGAAGCAAAAAGGAGGCAAGCAGGCAAGCAAGCAGGCAAGCAAGCGAGCAAGCAAGCAAGGAAACAAACACTCAGACCAAAGCAGACAAAAGCAAGCGCATATACATGCAGGCAACCAACCAAGCAAAACGAACAAGAAAAACAAGCAAACAAACAAACAAACAAACAAACAAACAAACAAACAAACAAAAAAACAAACACCCAACAAAGCACATCAGTAAGCCAAGTCAGTCAGTCAGCCAGTCAGTCAGTCAATTAACCAATCAAACAATCATCCAATCCAAGCCAACCCAATCCAATCCAATCTAATCCAATCCATCCATGCATCCCTCCATCCATCCATCCATCCTTCCATCCAATCAATCATGAGTCAATCAACCAACAAAAAAACAAAGAAACAAACAAACAAAGCAAAACACAAAGAGATAAACCAACACATACACATAAACAAAAAAACAAACAAACCAAGAGACAAACGAGAAAGCAAATGCGACGCAAGCAAACAAACCCCTTGAGACACTGCTGCTCCAGCTACTTCGCTTGGAATCTGTGCCGAGAGCCGATGTTCCAGGTGCCGCGCGTCCAAATCTGGGGCCTCCGAAGCACCTGCCGTGTAAGCCGATGGTATGTTGAGGCAAACTTTGATCCAAATGAATCTCTGCTTCGACGGTTTGACCAGAATTAGAATTTTCCGAAAGAGCCGTCCCTGCGCGAGGTTCACTTTTGGCAGCTCTGCCTTGAAAGTCGCAACTGTTCAGTGCAAGTGTAGCATGCGAGCTACACTTCTGCAGGCTACACTTTGTCAGCTCCGGCTCAAAATGTCACAACTTGTTCAGCACAAGTGTAGTAAGCGAAGTACACTTTGGCAGCCCTGGCACAAAAGTCGCAACTTTTCTGTACCAGCGTGGTACGGGGCTCAAACGTCGCAACTTTTCAGTACAAGCGCTGTTTGCGAAGTACACTTTGGCAGCTGCGGCTCAAAATCGGAACTGTTCATTGGCTTGGCAAATGACTTTCTCATATTCTGGCCAGAAAAAGCGATGCAAGCATAAGCTAATTCAAATTACTAATTATCGCGAGCCGATTTGGGTGACGGATGGGATTCTGCACGGGTGTACCCAGGTGTGACAAGCCCTTCCCCCGGCGAAACAGGGCAACCTAACCTAGTTTCATACAAACTAACCTTTGGTTTGCCAGAACTCAATCTCTCTGGCGCATAAAAACAGAGAGCTCCTAGCATCAATACTGTGTTGTCTTATGATTGGGGTCTAAGTCCAAAATCTAGCAACCTAACCTAGTTTCACACAAACTAACCTCTGGTTTGCCAGAATAGTGCAAACTCAGCTTGTGGTCATGGCAGCCGCCGATACAGACATCAGCGGGACCTTCATTTGCTCACGCAGGCCAAGTGCACAACATAAACCCAAGCAGCGTGTATCATATGTAGTAGTGTCTCATCCACTGTTCAATTCCTTTGACTACCACGACATTCACATCATACTAGGAAGGCTCGTGGCAAGATAATGCAGATATAAGAGAAAGTAAGTACATAGTCTAGATACCGGACACTTAGTCTGAATCTATTGTTGTCTCTAGCTGCATTTTTTGGTGAAGGTGGGTTTTTTCAGGGCCTGTCACTGGCCTGTTTGGTCGGCCTGCTGCTTTTCATGGAGTGGGATGTCTTCAGTAGAGCTTCCCATTTGCTTGTTGTCTATAGCTGCCATGCTTTGGGGGGAAGGTGGATTTGTTTCAGGGCCTGTCACTGGCCTGCTTGGATGGCCTGCTGCTTTTTTCATGGAGTGGGATTTCTTCAGTGGAGCTTCCCATTTGCTTGTTGTCTATAGCTGCCATTTTTTGATGAAGGTGTTTTTTTCAGGTCCTGTCGCTGGCCTGCTTGGTCGGCCTGCTGCTTTTCTTGAAGTAGGATTTTTCCATTGGGCTTCTAGTTTGCTTGTTGTCTCTAGCTGCCTTTTTTTTGGTGAAGGTGTTTTTTTCAGGGCCTGTCACTGGCCTGCTTGGTCGGCCTGCTGCTTTTCTTGAAAAGCATTTTTCCATTGGGCTTCTAGTTTGCTTGTTGTGTGTGGCTGCCAGTTTTTTTTGCAGTTGGTTTTTTCAGGGCTTGTCACTGGCCTGCTTGGTCGGCCTGCTGCTTTTCTTGAAGTGGGATTTCCTATTAGGTTTCTAGTTTGGTTGTTGTGCGCCTGCCTTGTTTTCTCTGCGCAGCAGGGCTTTTCACTGGCCTGCTTGGTCGGCCTGCCGCTTTTCGTGAAATGATTCTCTTTTAGTAGGGCTTCTAATTTGTTTGCTGTATGTGGCTGCCATGTTTTTGTGAAGCTGGACCCCTTTCAGGGCCTGTAGTTGGCCTGCTTGGTCGGCCTGACTTTTTGGGGGGGCCTTCATCGCAATACAGCTGATGCGCCTCGTAATAGTAGCAATGCCCTTTTGCTTGAAAAGCACATATGGCTCGCTATCTAAACTGGCAAACCCCAATGAAAAACGGCTGAAAGGGTAAAAACAGATTTAAATACTAAAATATTTAAAAAACATAAAATCAAAAACAATAAATTATAAACAAAAATAAAACAAACAATATACTATCTTTTATTAATATATTCCATATCTTTTAGTAGAGGATATGTAAACACTTATTATCTTTTACTTTCCCGAGTAGCTACTCCTATAAGTCTACTACAAGTCCGCCGGAACATAGCCAAACAAATCTAAGCTAAACTTAGGTTAACCACCTGATAAACAGACTTATATCTGACATACGATCCTCCTCTAATCCCAAGCTATCTGACTCTGAGCCTTCTTAGTACTGACAACTTGGTACAATTCTATGCGACTTATACGCGGCGTATGTATTGTTCAATGATTGTTGCGTATAAAAACCGTTTTACGCATAACCTATGCATAACTTCTGCATAGGATTGGTTTTATGCAACCTATGTCACCGACAGAAAACAAGTTCTGCATATATGCAGAACTTTCCCGACTAAAATCAGTATACATTCTGCATATATGCAGAAGTTTATGCAGCCTATGTTTTTGCACGCGTAAGTTACGCAGAAGTTATGCAGAAGTTATGCAGAAGTTATGCATGTGTGCCCTCAGGTTTTGCATATTCCACACGTTATGCACACATAGAATTATAAAAACGATTTTGGGTTTGAGGAGCTGTTTTTTTGAGGCCGGCACCTCATCATTTTTTTACAATCTTTTCACCGACTTACATTCACCAAATTGGACCAACTTGCCGAAAACACAACGCAATGTGTTTGCCAACTTGCAAACAGAAGAGCAAGTTTGCTAACTTTTCACCGACTTGCCAAATGTTCGGCAGTTCAGCATCTGTTCACCATCTTTTCACCAACTCACCAACTTTTTACCAACTTGCCAAAGAAACAAATTTGCCAATTGCTTGCCGACTTGCCAACATTTCGGCAGTTCACCATCTTCTTACCATCTTTTCACCAACTCGCGACCTGTTTATCATCTTTTCACATCTTTTCACCAACTAACAAAATTTTCGCTTTCGCCAACATTTTGCAAGCTTTTCAAATTTCCAGCAGTTTGCGATCTGTTCACCATCTTTTCACCAACTTGCCAAATATTCACCAGCTCGCAATCTGTCCACCAGCTTGCCCACTTTCCGGCATTTCACTTTCTTTTGCCAACTTGCAAATTGTTCACCAACCCACAATCGTTTCACCATCTCTTCGCAAACTTGCCAAATTTCACAAACTCGCCATCTTGTCACAAGCGTCTTACCCAACTTGCCAGATGTCCACCAGCTCACCATCTTTTCACCAACGAGCACTTTTTGCAACCCGCCGTCTGTTTTATTCGACAAAGTCATTCTTTCGCCATCTTTTCACCACTTACCAAAAGGTTCACCAACTCGCCATCTTTTCTGTTGTCTGTTCGCAAATTTGGCAGACGTTCACAGATTCCTCAACTTGCACACGTTTCACAAACCCAGCATCTTTTCACATTTTTTCACCAACTTGCAAACTTTTAACCAGCCCACCATCTTCTGACTCTCAATCTTCTCACCGCTTTCAAACTGTTACCCTGCGCTCCTTTCACAGCAGCCCCACATGTTCACAAAACTCTCACCTGCTTACTTCTCAAGCGTCACCAACTTCTCGCCAGTGTTCACCACCAACTCACCATATTGTGTTATTACAGACGACACCGAAAGAAGTTTTAAACACTCCGAACCTACCCGCAGATCAACTCCATACTCGCTGTCTAAATTTGAGCATGACTTGAGACTGAGGCGGGGCGTTGCTTGTGTGGACAGTTCAAGTAAAATTGAGTCACAAGAGGCCCTTGCGAGCAATGATTTGACGGACCCCTCATTTTATAATCAGTGATTACATTTCTTTGCGTAGGCAACCAAAGAAACCACCCTTTTAGAAAAAGCAACATGGCGAAGAAACACCAACGTGGGGGGTTGCCTGGGATCGCCTGGGATATATTCATGTATATATATATATATTTGCATATATACACACGCATATGGGATCGTAACAAGATCGGGGAACCAACCAAACATACACTAGAAGAACGGGGGGGGGGGCGAAAGCAAAGTTCGCCCAGCAAGCTTCTCTGCGCAAGTTTTCTGAGCAACCTTCTCTGAGCAAGTTTCTCCCACTCTCTGAGCAAGTTCTCTGCGCACATTTCTCTGCACAAGTTTTCTCTGCGCAGCTGGGAGTGTCCCTTAAGAGTCCCTTACTAACTACTAACCTTCATCTACCCGGGTTTTGATTGCGGCTCACTTGGTCATAGAAGGGCATCGGCGACCCGGCGGATGCGGATGTGAGAAGTATAAACTTATAACGTCTTCCCTAAAGAAACAAAAAATAGACCGTGTTCGGCGCCCGTTTTGTTTTTTTCACCTTCGCACATGCCCTCTTACCTCTGAATGCTCCTGATTGCTCTGACCATTGATTTTTGGTACCAACCGTATTACCCAAATAGGCTCGCGATAATCAGTAATTCAAATGTATCGTTTTTGGGGAGCTCCTATCGTTTTTGTGGTTTCAAGCACTTTAAGCTGTATGGATGCCAAGTGTAGACTACTTTGCTTTCCGTAAAGTTCGACCATGCTTCACATGACAAGACACCTGTTTAGCATTGACAATTGCCTTCAACCGCACGCGCAAAGCTTTCCAACAAACCGAGTGAATCATAACGCTCTTAAAGCAACAAAGCCGCATGCGCAAGCGCTGCAGCAGTTTCAGTCGAACTCTGGACACGGCGCGGAGATGCAGGCCTGCAGCGAGCTCCTGGCATAGGCTGAAAAGTTCCCCACATGAAGTGGCGGCATGTCAGACGGCTGAAGATCAACTGGGAACAGTGCCTTCCTCTTTCCTTGGCTGTGGTGCTAGCAACCACAAACGGCCAAATTGCGCAACTGGTCTACCTGAGTGTTGGGCAAGCCAATCATTAGACTCGCCTGCCACTCGTGCCGCAGCGTCTTGACGATGGAGCTCAGCTCAGCCTCCGCAAACACAGGTACAAACCGACGGACTGGCCGATGCTTCGGCAGCAAAGAACTTCAAATCGGTTCATTCATGTTTGAAACTTATCATGAAGGGCTGTCAAAGTTCTACTGCGCGCTCGCGGCGTATTGCTGGCATATGCTGTGCTTGATTGGGCATGCTGGCATGCACGACAGGTCTTCATTTGAAGGATGGTGTTTGGACACAAGGCAACAGAACAGCAGGTGCCAGGCCGGCTTTTTCCGCATCTGCGCGAGATACTGCGAGCTTGGGACACCTACACGAACGCTTTTGTCGCTCGGCACACTTTGTCGCCGAGCGACCGCCAGGTCACTTCAGCTCGTGTATTTCAACTGCGAGACATCCTCCGCCTGCAGGTGGGTGCTTCTATTTTTAGAGTCCCCCCAATAGTGATTTATTTTTTGGTGTCGCTTGAAAACCAACCAAAAGAGGGTTCCCCGAAAAACCAACACACCCATTGATCTTCCTTGAGAGGACAAGCAGTCCAGTGCGAAACTATCGTGCTCGGCGAACGTCCTTGGGGCACTCCGTTTCGAGCCTTGGGCACCTCGGTGTCCATGCTGCCGATGATGGTCTGGCAAAATCCGAGGAGCTGGATGGGTGTTCGGCCTTCTGTGTTTCTTCTGTTTCGAACATGCTAAGTTGCCTCATTTTACCAATAAATGGCCCAATACATGAGTGCTGGTGTGGAAAACCTGAGGGCCTGCGTCGGTAGATGTTAAACGAATGAACTCGAGAACGAAATCAGCTGTTGACAGATATTTACTTATGCAACTTATGCCGCACATACCACAAAGGCTGCCGGTGATGCCTGTATCACGTTTTGACAAGGCTAAAACATGTCCGAGGAGTCCGAGTTTGCAACATGTCGATGACGCATGATGATGCCCAATGAAGCGCTTTTATGATTCATGATCATGGCCCTGGTGGAATTTCGAGTTCAAACGCTTGCCCCGCCACAACTTGGGTAACGTTTCAACCAAGCGAGCTAGGTTCGTAGTGCACAAATTCTGTCGAAATCCTGGGTTTGGAGTTCGGTCCCCAACAGTTGAATGCTTTGCCTTCCGGTCCATTGTGCAGTTCATGCCGAAAACAGACATGGACAAGGGTGGACAAATCAACCCCAAGAACGGAGTCTTTTCCCCATCTAGCTGGGTCTCTGAACAATTCCCTCCTCAGAGTCAGTCAATTTCCCCCCCCTCTTGTGACTGACACCTCCATCCTCCGACACCGACCGCCCGGGCTTCGGCCTCCGGCGGCGCAGGGTCTTCCGGCGCTGGCGCCTCTGCCACCTGGTATCAAGGAGTATCAGTGATGTAAACAAATTCCTTCGCCTTTGGAGGGTAGATCTCCTAGGAGGTTCTGAATGCTTTCAGTGGCTGAATCGCGCACTGTTCTAGGGGTTGATTCCCCATTCTTTTCAACCATCCTTCTTTTCAAACACCTGCCGTTTCCCTCGGGTTCTGGATGGTCTCCTGAAAAGAAGGAACTTTCGGAAGGTGCCCCCAAGAGTACGCTGCGTTTGCAGCCGCCCTGGAAGTCAAAAGCGGTAGCTTCCTCCCACAGTTTGGCCCATCCTGCGCCTGCCACTGTGACTCTCTGGGGCCACAGCCACATAGTCGCGTGTGGGGAAAAGCGGAAACTTTTGCGCCTCCTGGTGGGCAAACGCATTTACAATGACAAGGAAATCGGCCAGGGAATTCTAGCAGCGAAAACAAACTTTAATTGTGTAGCCAGTATTACTCAAGGTAACCTTGCCAACATCACCCAATAGAATTGGATTGCGACATCTCCAGAGATTCATCGCTTCTGCCGCCGACAAGAAGACAAGAAGTAACTTTGACGGCAAGATCATTTGAGCGCAGGTGAGGATGCATCAAAAGTGGGCTGATCGTTCCAATGAGCTCGCTGCGAGCCCGGTAAAACTAGGATAGGCACGCACAAACCGTTCATGAAAAATGGATCTTGTGGAAAACGAAGGCAAAGTAAAGTTCCGGTCATTGTCCTACCATGTCCTACAAAAGTCTCAATCAAGCCAAACTACAGTTGCACTGAGATCCAGGGCTAGGGTGTAGCTCCAAATATCACCAAGTCCCCGTCTCAGCAACGCTAAACAAGGCCAGTCACACGAATGGCCATAGTGGCAAAATTTAAATGCATTGGTCAGTGAAAGGGATTCGAAGCTTCTCCAACTATCCAATTTAAAAAATCTCAAAACGCTGAAGTGCCAAGAATTGACCGTCCCCTGACCGTCCCCATCACATGGTTTGCACATGATTGCACTTATTCGATCCACGGCTCACCCGATCACGTCTTGTGACAAGAGTTGTCGGATCAGGCTGATCCTATCGGGTCTCATCCCCTTGTCGGTCCTGCAGCTCAGCTTTCAGAAGCTTTTGCTCCAGGTCAAGCTTGTCAAAATCCTCCTGAAAGTCCAAGGCTGCGATCAAGAAGAGCCACACAACGAATGAGCAGCAGCAGCAGGAAACATATGGTCTGCCACAAAGTCATGGTCCTGGAAAGGCTCTTTCTTTGGACTGGTTGCAGGCCTTCTGAACGATGTGTGGGGTTCCATTAACAAACGTGCAAACGCATGTACACACCCACACACAGACGCGCGCGCGCGTGCACATCACACAGGCAGCAATTGAAGGCTGCATTGCATGTACCTAGCTGGTCCGCAACCGTGGTAAATCACGTGCAAGCCGTCCAGTCACTTGGTTCGCAAGGGCAGCTTAGCCATGCAGCACCCAAAGACCACATGTGCTTCAACCAGGGACACATTCACGCAGATCAGTAGCATCAAACTGCCACTCAGCAGTGCGCACACGCACACACATCTTGATCCAAGGCTTAGCTGCTAGTGGTTGCCGGCTTCAAACTTGCTCTAACACTGGCAACTTATGAACACCATCTCAGTTGCCACTCGCAACTGCAAACCCATCGACCAACAAACCGCCCTTAGCAAGGCGCCTCCACCTTCTCCTGCATCTCCTGCAGGTCTGCCAAACCTCAGACAAACGTGGAGACATGGGCGCTTCCTTGCATGAGGTAGCCCTTGTTTTATTCATCGAAGGAAAGCCAAATAAGAGAAGTGTCACCAATTTTAGGGGGTCCCCGTACCTGCGAAGCCACAACATGAACTTGGATAAACTCATGCTGACATTGCCTTGCCCAACTTGCAATAGATTCTTGAGCGATTTGCACCACAAGCATCTGTGGACATCGCGGCATCACCGGCCCCTTTGTGGGCTTGAGTCTTGGCGATGCCGGCAAGTCATGCATCGTTTTCAAGCGAAATTGTGAGCTCAAGTCGCAGTCGGCCCATGCCACGGAGAAACGCGAAGCCTAAACAGGCAGAATGGTCTTAGCAACGCGAAATGCGAAGCCGGCTGGCTCAAGCGGCGCTCGTCTTCTTTTCATGTAGTAAGATAGTACGTATGACACCAAGAGGAGAGGATTCTCATCCGAATTGAAAGTGTATTCAAAATGTAGACACAGAAACGAGTAGGTTTGGACAAGACGCTAGATGACCCAGCGGCTGCAAGAGGAATCTGTGTAAATGCGATCCATCGGGCTTCCTGTCTTGATAGGTGAAACAACATGGCATGAAACTTCATTGACATCGGCGCAATCGGCACTGTGATCCGCCCTTCAGTGCTTCAAAAACTCACGGGCAGAATTTGCTGGTGAATGTGTCCTCTGCATCTCCCTTCTATTTGAAATCAAAAAGGGTGTCATTATATGATGTACCTTCTTTCCAAAAATGCAATCTGAGCCTGACAAACGTCGAAGGTTGACAGCTCACAAATCCTATAAACCTTTGCCGGAAAGGCGCAGCAATGGTAATCCTGCAACACAATGCATCTGGATCCCATCGGCATGTCGCATGCCAGTATTGGAACCAATGAAAACTCTCCCCTCAGAGCCTTGAGTTTTTTTTGAGTTTTTTTGAGTTTTCTGCGGTTGTTTTTGCATTTTGCCCCTCCCCCACCCCCAGAACCCTCCCCAGACCCCTGCTTGAGTTTTTTTAAAGTCTGTTTTAAGTTTTTTTTGAGTTTCTTTTGAGTTTTTTTTGAGTTTTTTGTTGTGTTCTGCGGTTGTTTTTGCATTTAGCCCCTGCCCCACCCCCAGAACCCTCCCCAGACCCTTGCTTGAGTTGTTGCTTGAATTGTTTTTGAGTTTTTTTTGAGTTGTTTTTGTGTTTTCTGCGGTTGTTTTTTGCATTTTGCCCCTCCCCCACCCCCAGAACCCTCCCCAGACCCCTGCTTGAGTTTTTGTTTGAGTCTGTTTTGAGGTTTTTTTTAGTTTCTTTTGAGTCTTCCCAGATTCAGACTATTTCAGATTGAGTCTTTCGGATTAGGTTTTTTTTTTGAGTTGTTTTTGTGGTTTTGCAAATTCCTGGATTTGCGGCCTGTGTGGGCGAGATCAGGTCTTAAATCTAAATGGCATCGCGGTGTGAAAATGCCTTTCGCTTAAGCCTTGGTTGCTGCCCTGGATCCTCAGAGGTGCATTGATTCCGACTCGGCAGCACAGTTGAGAGCGGCCTTGCCGCCTGGGAATCGGGTTGACACCCCTTCAAAATTTAATAGGCCCAGCCAATGTCGATTCTGGCATGCTGTCCGAATGCGTGCATGTTTGGTTCCAAAAGTCAAAAAAAACTCAAAACAGACTCAAAAAAACTCAAGCAGGGGTCTGGGGAGGGTTCTGGGGGTGGGGAAGGGGCAAAATGCAAAAACAACCGCAGAAAACACAAAAAATATATCAAACAAAACTCAAAAACAACTCAAGCAACAACTCAAGCAAGGGTCTGGGGAGGGTTCTGGGGGTGGGGGAGGAGAAAAATGCAAAAACAACCGCAGAAAACTGAAAAAAAACTCAAAAACAACTCAACAGAAACTAAAAAAAACTCAAAACCGACTCAAAAAAAACTCAAGCAGGGATCTGGGGAGGGTTCTGGGGGTGGGGGAGGGGCAAAATGCAAAAAACAACCGCAGACACACAAAAAAAAACTAAAAAAAAAAAACAGACTCAAGAACAACTCAAGCAAGGGTCTGGGGAGGGTTCTGGGGGTGGGGGAGGGGCAAAATGCAAAAACAACCGCAGAAAACTCAAAAATCTCAAAAACAACTCAAAAAGTCTCAAAACAGACTCAAAAAAACTCAAATATCCTTCTGTGTTTTCTTGTTGTGTTTTGTTTGAGTCTCCTGCTGTGTTTTTCTTGTGTTTTTTTGAGTCTCCTGCTGTGTATTTCTTATGTTTTTTTGAGTCTCCTGCTGTGTATTTGTTGTGTCGTTTTTGAGTCTGTGTTTTCAGTTGAGTTGTTTGGCTGAGTTTTTTCTGAGTTGTTTTTTGACTTTTTTTTTGTTCCGCTAAAACCTCTCCTGTCTGAGCCCGTCTGGTCATAAATTTAGATGCCCTCAACATCCATTGTCGAGTTCATTTATTTCGCAAGGGGGCGACTAAACTTCTGCAGAGAGCAAAATGGCTTTGCAGCTCTAGCCGCAACGCGTCTGGGGCTCGCACCACGCTTCACTGCCTCCACTGCTACCCTCAGGCAAGCGTTCCAATTTGGATGCGTTTCATGGAGGCCTCATTTCAGAACTCAAACATATAATCCACTGATTGGAGGGGCTTCCGATTCCCACGCGCAATGGCTCAATGCCACACGCATCTTTAGGTGATACAGTGTTACAATGCTTTGCAGTCTGTCCATGAATCCAGAATTGTGGGGTCCAAAGCTTTGAGATCATCCCTTACGCGTTCATTTTTCCGACTCAAGGCTTGAACGATTCGTCTCTGGAGCTCTTGATCTGCTCGCTGTTGATTCTGAGCCCTCGACCCCTGCTTGGTGATGTCTTCCCTGGTGCCAGTCGGAGCTCATGCAATTCTGTGCCTATGATCTGAGGGCCCTGTTGTGGATGTTTTCCAATGTGAGCACAGCCCGTGACCAGTGTTATACTGTGGATGGACAAAATCCGGCACCACTTGGCAGGATAATCCCAGTCTTAGGGTATCATGGGTATCATCCATCTTGCTTCGCATGTTGCAAAAGCAGGCTCGGTCGTCAGGAAAAGGAACTTGAGTTGGCGTGAAGATAGAAAACCAAAGACACGGCGTGCTACTGGTGGTATCGTTTTTCTCTTCAGCATCGGTTCATGTGGCCCTACGAAACAGGTTGAGGGACTGCCCCTTTCATAACGCCAAGGCGCGGGTTTTCTATTTCGACCCCAATGGAACCCTTTGGCCTTTGCTTCTTGGAACAGCAGAGGGTCCGATGTGCGACAGAACAGCGCCCTTCATGTGGTCGTCTGAGCTTTCTAGAGATGGAGCTCCCTGGACATTCAGCATCTTACGCTGGAACGGTGAACATCACTTGCTTCGTTGGGGCCGCGCGGTATAACAAGACACCACTCCTGTGTCACGGATGCAAATTGAAATTGACAGCTTTTGTCAAGTCCGGAACATACAATGTTCGCCCGCCTTGTAAGCTTTCTACCCCTTTTCTTCTACAAGCTAGGTGCCACTCAAGATGCCCTCTTTTTCAATAAAGTACCTGCCACCCCATCCAGTATCATATGAATTCGTAGCACAGCCCGCTGCGTCACTTCTGTCATCATTAATGTGTTGAATAGCAGTTGGCAACGGGTTGCGCCAAAGCTGCCAGTAACTGCATGATAGGTGACAGGAAGCATTCGTCCTCCAACTCTTCCCATGCAAAGCTGCTGACTTGATCCCCGATATCTCCGTAAACCCCTATTGACTCTACTGATTGCTTGGTGCGCGGAAACCCTAAGAGTCAATGCCAACCGCAAGTCTGAAGCACCAACTATATAAACCTGGATTGCCACACTTGCCAGTCTCTTTGTTCAGCTCTTCGGATAGCATCCCTCAGGACTAAGCTTCCAGCGTCTCAACTGCTTCCTCGACTTTGTCTAGAAGGTTGTTGGTAAGCAAGTCTACCTTCTGACCTCATTGCACGTCGGAGACTGCAATCCGCAAACTCACAACATTCCTGGTACATGTCTCCAACTTCATCTCTAACATCGCTTGTCGTGGTTCCAAAAACCCTTTCTGCTGGGACAAAATACCCCTGCTATCGAGGTTCACTTGATGTGGAGGAATGGTCTGCTGCATTCAACGTGGGCTCCGCAGAGCTGGTAGGACGAAGGGAAGGGGCACCAATCGTAGGACGAATCAAGGCCATGAGTCAGCCGAAGTACAAAAAAAAGAGAGCACCAAAATCATCAGGTGGTGCAAACAGCTGCTTGGCGATGCAAGCCAGCAATCCACCATTGTTCCAGCTGCCGAGACTTGACATGAGTCAGCCTTTGCAAGAATCGGCAGGTTGGTATGTGCAATGACAGAGTGAAGGATCATTATTTACACACATATAGGTACGAGTTTCAATTCAAGGTTCCCTTTGGTGGACATCATTTAGGTGGGATGCATGTCCACCAACCACTTGTGAGCCGGTTCCAACCCTTCAAAGTCATGTCTGAGATTTCGTGTCACCTGCCTGGTGACGCTTCAGCTTTAGAGCCCATGGCAAAGCGTCCATCAACATCCCCCAGGTGGCCAAAGCAGCTTCTCAACTCTGGCTGCTTGGAAACCAAGACGTGGCCACGGGAGATGAAAAGTGCACTCTGTTCGGTGATTGATTCCAAAGGGAAATCTCTCCCATTGGCTCCCAAGCCAGAGTTCTCGCTGTGGCCCCCCACGATCTGCACGAGTGACAGCCAGCTCGTTGGCCTCATTCGCCGCTTCACGACTAACTGGAACACAACGATAAGTGTCCTTTTCGAAAAACATATTTCCCTGGTAAATGGAATAACACCCATCTATATAAATTAGTGGAAACCATGTCTGCTTCTAACAAACAACGAAACGCCTATGAACACAACCTGTAACACACAGGCCAGCCATTTTGGGCAACCAAAAGTTGATTGGGGAAATCCCCCATACTGACACCGAAAGGTAACCGCGCCAAAAGCAAAACCATCCCTATGCTGACACATACCAATGTGGGTGTTTTTCTAAAGGTCGGACCCCCCAAAATTACACTCCAACCAAAAGAGGGTTCCCCTAGAAAAAGACCAATTTGGGAATTTGAGCCTCTGCTTCTTGTGGAGGGTAAACGGGAAACACCACCGGGCTCAAAACCACCCGCCCAAACCGTGGTGCTGGATCCGCCGGCCACCAACCGCTGTGCGTGGCCCAGGCGTACTGCCTCACCGGCGCCAAGCGTCAGCCGTTCAGTGACCCGAACGGCAGGAAAAGCGGACCCGGTTTGAGGGATTGGCGATTTTTAGTTGCGAACCCACCAAACGAAACAGCAAAACACCGGGTGCCATTGAACAACTGGGGCCTCTGAACACAATGTACGCGGCAAATAAGGATTGCAGATGTCGCCGAAGTCCAAACTAGCTGCTCGGCGTGTCCAAACGAGGTATATAATATATACATGTTTCACAAGTTCTCAAAGGAAAGTGATGAAGGAATGCCCGTAGAAGGAAACTGACAGTACACATCCGCAAATGCATTGCATCGCAAGCATGCGGAGTCCATTCCTGCGCGATCCATGCAATTCGGCCGTATTGCCCGCGTCTCCAACATAGAAGAGAAAGTGTCCCCTGAAAACGAGGACATTGTGCCCGAGGATCATAGGTTAGTTAACCCCCCCCGTATCCCCCTCTCCCAAATGTCAACATCTCAGTAAGACTCACCGAGCGTTGCTGAGCCCAGTGGGCTCAGCAAGGCTTTGGCATGTGGGAAGCGGGTTGCTGCAACTTTGTACAGCAAAGCTTGGATTTGCTGAAGATTGCCTGGGGCTCGTAGCGTCATTGCGTGCTACTAAACACTTGCTGAGCCTGGATAGCCCATGTGCTGTGTTTTTTTGGGGGTGATTGAGAGATCCTGGGTGCTACTGTGTGCTACAAAGTGCTGCTGAGTGGGCTTACAGAGCCGGGATTCCAAACATGTGCTGTTGTCCTACCGAGTGCTACTGAGTGTTACTGCGTGCTACTGAGTGCTTGCGGAGCCGGCATTTCAAACATGTGCTGTTTAGGTTGTGATTGAGTGCTACTGAGTGTTACTGAGCGTTACTGAGTGAAACTGAATGGAACTGAGTGCTACTGAGTATTACTGAGTGTTACTGAGTGTTGCTGAGTGCTGCTGAGTGCTGCGGAGTGCTGCTGAGTGCCTTTTGACTGCGAATGAGTGCTTTCTGAACGCTATTGAGCGCTTGCTGATTGCTACTGAGTGCTTTTGAGTGCTACTAGGTCTACATCCGCTGATGTTCAATTCACAGGTGTTCAGCGAGCGGTGCAGTTGCAGCGCAAATGACCGCTAAGAAAATGACTGCACACATAGGAATCATTACGGCGCCAACTACTCAGCAAGACTCAGTAGTATTCATGATCAATTTTGAGTGGTGGCCATGTCTTACTGAGAGTCGAAGCAAAAAACATGTTTGAGCCTTACTAAGCCTTACTAAGGCCTTACTAAGGCCTACTAAGGCCTACTAAGGCCTACAAAGCCCAAGATTCAAAATTAAACTCAAAATCGCATTTGGGGGGGATACGGAGGGGGGGATTAACTAACCTATGAGAGGTGGAGTTTCGTTTGCGGTTCAAATATGGGCCTGCATGACAAATTATGGCGACGCTTGACGATCCTCCGATACACACGATTCGATCCTTCTGGGTGTGCAAGTGCAGTTCACTCTGTTGGCGGAAGCCCCTGAACCGGCACCAAATCTGCTGACCAAAAGCAGAGCTTAAGATCAGGGAGTTTGCCTGGCGGTGTTCCCAAGGAAAGGTATATAATTCCACGGAGGTTGCAGCCAATAGCAGCAATAGCAGCCACCACTCGGTCCACCCTGGTAGCCGCTCTCCTACAACAGTTTACGGCCGTTGCTGGTTTCTGTTCCTCAACCCTTTCGGCAAGCGTCACAAACCAACAAATGGTTTGTGACGCTTGCCTTTCCGCTTCCACTCAAATAACCAACACAAACAGGGGGGTCCCTGCTCCCCCCCCCCCCCCGAAACCGAAACATCCAAAAACAAAGGACCCTCCCCCACCCTCCCACCCCCCAACATGTTTATTTGTTTTTAGTTAAGAAGAAACACAACATGCATCTCTCTTAACCCGCAACGCCTGCATGGCTGCCTTCCAGGCATGGTCCACCTTCGCCGGGATGCCTCGTTTTCTCCGAGGTCGTTTTCTCCGAACGGCTCGACTCTTCGGGTTGGACCTCCAAAATGGTGGGCCCCAAATCATTTTCAAAGGAATGGGTGGCCCTTGTAAGCCTTTAAAACCAACCCACACAAATTGTTTCCAAAAAAAACATATCCAAATGAGCAAAGGTGGGGCTGTTGGGGCCGTCCGGACGGCCCCCCCCCAAAGATCCTCCCTCAACGAACAGTCATATTCTCAGTTGCTCATAATGTAGGTGTGAATTTGAATCGGAACCCTTTGGCGGACAGATTCATGTGCACCAACCACTTGAGTGGTTCCAACTCTTCCACTGCCCAGTTGCTCAAACCATTCAAAAGAGCTGACTGATGCTTCTAGCAATCCCAGCAACCACTGACTCGATGACCAATGGAAGCAGGAAACTACCATCGGCAAAAGTAAACAACTCTGCCCTTCTTGCCGAGGAAATTCCTCTGGAATCCACTGATTCTGTCACACTGGGCTGGCATCCACACAGGGCTCCCCACACTCGCCTTTTGGACATCGCCTCCTAGGACACTCCTCAAAATGGCCCAAACATGGAAACCTTCAATGTCTTAACTTGCAAAAACCCTAAAATTGGTGGTTTGCCTTTGGTGTCCCTTCAAAACAACCCCAAAAAGGGTACCCTCGGACGCGACGCAGACACCCCCATTGTCACATTTCACATCGGGCTCCCCTGCGAGCCAGTCCCGCTTCACGGGTGAAGGCTTGCTCCGCGGCACCTCAGCTTTTTTGCGCTTTGCTTTTGAAGAGATACCAGACATCTCGACTGAAAAGCCGCAGGGGACTCCTGGATGAGAGAATTCGTTGGACTCAGATTCGGAAATAGATCGACTTCTGGGCCCCACACGAGTCGCCTTTTCGGCCGCTTCTTTGGCCTCGTGCGCGGCTTCTCAAAAGCGCGGTTTGCTGATCCCGTGCTCGGCAATGAACCAGAGCCTTGACAAAGCATGTCAGTCTATTGCAATACCGCTGCTTCATTCGTCTCATGGGGATCTTCTCATTACATTCTGGTCAACTGGCTGTTGGCTAATACCTAACTGAGATCTCGACGCTAACAATTGCTACAACCTAGGTGTACTGCCTTCCAAAAGCATGTTTTTGTGGTTTTAATGGGAAACCAACAAAAAGACCATGCATACATGTTTTGGCGGGGGGTCTCCAAGAAAAGGACATTCCTATCTCAGGCAAGTACATACTTCCTGCCTTAAGGTATCTTGTGGAACTGTACCAGGTTACGTGGGAGGCAGATCATGAAGGCTTATTGGTACCTCCCTGGGGCACGTGAACATTCCTTTGATCTTGGGAAAATGTTGAGGACGACAGGCATGTGCTGCGAACAGAGTGCCAGTGTGAATGCTCAGTGCTAACCATTTTCATGGCAGCAACCTCCATCGTTTGAAAAGTAACCTTTTGCTGCCTGTACTGTGACTGACCTTCGTGCGCAAGACTGCCCCGAATAAATGACGTCTGTGGTGCAGTCTGAAAATGTCTGCTTGCAGCCAAGTAATTGTGACGCATCACTCGCATCGATGCCCCTTCGATTCCCATCGTCTGTATGCCGAGCAGCACTCACAGCGTACTGTGCGGCGTTGTTCCTGAGCAGCTAAAATGTGACGTTCGATTCTGAACATGTAACTCAAATCAATTTGGTCACTTACTTTTGGCGGCAGCATGTTGCTTTATTGAATCTGCTGTACCTCAGCACGCGTCACTGCGGAAACAGGGGAAACGGATGGAACTGGTGGAGGAAGGGGCAAAGAAGGGGTCGCTTCGGCGTGTTTCATTCATCACCAAGAGGTATTTGGCATAGATGGTATGCGTTGCTGCCAAGAAAATTGCTTTAGCAGTCATTGGCTAGCGCGGCAGCCCGCAGCTGGTGGACCCAACATGTTGGTTGCTGATCAGAATTGCTGGTGGACTCGGCATGCGGAGAAAGCGTTTCACAGCTGTTTGTTGTCCGAAGTCTGCCGCGTGGCTGTTTCTGCCTCACAATCTTTATTATAGGGCTTATTGTGGAACATGTTATCCTTATCCATCTGCATTACAGAAAAAGTCTTGCTAGACACCGCGAGCGAGTTTCTTTTTCTGAAGCAGGCCAACTTTCAAACATCCTCCTCATGTCTTTCGGATTGCACGCTTCTCGGCCACGTTGCTCAAGCAGCAAGTCAAATAAATGCGGCGCCAGGATAAATGGCCAAAGCGTCTTCGTTCCTTACAAAGCCAAAGCTCCAAAACCTCTCACTCCTTGTTTACGCATCCCATCTGTGCACCTGGGACTGTCCAACACGGGCTAAGCAGGGCACGTGAAGGGATCCAGATCCGCAGCCGTGACGTTGATTTCCAATTCGTCGTAGGCCTGGCCAAATTCAGGATGCGACTTCATGGACTTCGAGCAAAGTGTCATTGGATTGGACTTTAATGAGCAAATATATTCCTTGGAAATTGGACAAGCCTTCCGAGGCGTTGACATTGCAAATGGTCGGCCGCTACTCAACTAAAAAAATGCTCATTATCCTGACGTTTGACCGCTGAAGAATCCCCTGTAGCCGCCCAACACATTGACCTAAATATATAATAGACGCAAGTACACGTCCAAGGCATGCGGCTATGTGAGGTGATCACCGGTCTTCCTGCTTGCATTTTCCTCAAGACATGTTTGACTGGTACTGTTTGCAGTTGAATAAGCTGCTTACCACACACGAAACAAGCCGAGCTGCTTTCCCTTGTTCTGTCTTCCTGACTGTACTCGGCTTGCTTGTGAAACTATCCTCGTGAGCTTGTTTCTCTGTTTTCCAACTGCAGTGGCACTATCAAGATTGAGCCGGTGAGGACTAGCTAAAAATGCCTGTTGACTAACTATTGCGAAACATCGCTGTGCAAAGCATGGCCCCCGAGGCAGAAAGCGATACAGACTGTGTCCAGAAGCCTGGCAAGAGCCACGATTCAGAACTCAGAGTCCGACAGGGGGGGCAAATGAGAGTTGACTAACAGCTCCTTAGGCAGGTAACTATGTGTACGCAGCGGTAGAGCGAGCAAACCCACGACGCAGCAATGGTCACAACTCCATGTGGATAATTATGGCTCCTCTGGCCCATACTCCCCGGTATTCTGACAGCACCCTGCTTTAGCCTGCTACACACCTCAAGCCCGCTTCGGCCATGCCTCCTTGAGCTTCTTCTTGAGGTATCCCTGCGCAAGCGACCAGCGCTATCTCTCGAAGCCGCGAGCTTCTGTTTTGCTCGCTCTGGGAGGTTGGATTTCAGGATCGTCTGTTGCCATCGAGCCCAGATTGGAAGATGCGCAGAATGAACCATGAGTCAAACTTGCAGCTCCAAACTCCGGTTCATGTGAGAAAGCGTGTAAGAGCTCCCACCCGTTCTGAACGGATCCGGATCGCACGGCAGTCAGAAGTAGCACAAGCGGCAGGTTGAGCTTTCAGCCTCCACGCCACCCTTCTTCAGAGACCGGAGGTCTTTGAGCCTGGGTGCCAAAGAATACGAGAAGCATGAGCATGTTTTGCTGGCCAAAGAAGTCATCGAATATGACTGGAAAGTTTCAAGAAGAAGCACATGCACAGCTAAGAGCTCGATGAAGTCAGGCGCCACATGGAAGCCAAATTGGGAATGCAAAGCCCGGCAGACCTCCGAATACTTGGGTGCTGTAGATCTCCCAGCAAAAAGTTTAACTGTTTGCTGGCTAAAAGGAAATAGGAGGGGAATCCAAAAAGTTAAAGTCTAAAGATCCAACCCAATAGAATACATTGGCAACAGATTTAGTCGGCTCAGCACACTGCAAAGGTTTTTGGGTCACCACAAAAGCCACAGGGTAGCCTCAGGGAGCCACCCACCGCGCAACTCAAGTGAGGTTGGATGCCAATCGAAACCCCAAACCATTGGCTCGCAAAGTGAATCATCGCAGGCCAACAACAAGGACGCTTGCCGGTCTCGAACAGACGTGACTCTTCAGCGTGTGATGCTGAAGCAGCTCCAACTCCAACAAAGCCCTAGCCCACCAACCTGCAAAGCTGACAAAGTATCTTCCAACCACACCGCCCGCTGGACATCTGTCTGGGCCATCGGACCCGGGGACCTTTCCCACATTTCGGTTGCTGATGAAAGGGTTGCCGTACTCGAGATGCTGCACCTCGGCAAGTTCAGATCAGGTCCCTTCAGGCCTGGGCTACAACCCTGAGCTGGGCCCTAAACCCCAAAACAAGACGCGGCACTTGAGTAGCCAGCAAAGCATGCTAGAGCAGCTGAGCCCAAAAAACGCTGACCTGGGAAGCCACCAAAGCTGGCTTTCTGTCACAGAAAGCCAGGGCGCATGGGCAGGAAGTTGGTATTTCCAGCCTTTAGTTGTGGCTAAGACCTAGGAGTTGAGAATGACCAGGACCCAGCAATTCCACTTTCTCTTTGAGGCCTCTATCAGTCACGGCCTTGTCATGAAACCTTTGGGATGAGCAAACCTCTGCCAATGTGCAAAAAAACAACACATTCTTCTCAAGTGGTCTTCCACAAGCTGTCTGTACGAATGCTTACTCACCTCGGCCATGCAGGTGAATTCCGGGATGTCTTCATTCTGGGGAATGTCATCGGGAGTCTCCTTTGCCCTCGTGCCCGAAAGATCCTCAACAGGCGCCCGGGCATCATCGATGCCTTCCACTCAGGAAGTTACTCAAAGGCACTCTCTGAGACACTACGTGACCCCAGCTGTCAGTCCAAACTGCCTCATGGGCATTCGCACGGTACGTAGTATTTGTCTGACCTACCCGACTTGGGACATTGAAGTAACGCTGGCTGCCCAAAGAAACGAATTCCATAGCTTCTGGTGCAAGCTTCAAATCGTGCTCTCCTAGTTGTTTGGCAACATTCGATGACCAGAGCTTGCCCAAGCATTTCCCATCGACAATCTCGACATGCCTTCGGCGGAGCCCTTGCTCTGCAACGAGCCAACCAGCCAAACTAAGAACTCATTCTTTGACTGGCGCAGCGGGATTCTGGATAGGGTGGCTCCTTGCCAGTGAGACACCGTGTGACCCATGGATCCATTCAAGCGTCCTCAAAGTTGCCCTCATGGTGGTTTTAAGGGAAACCACAACAACAGTTCTGAGAAAAACAAGCAACCTCAAAAACTTCACTTGAAGGGACCTAGTCAAATAAGCTCATCTTTCGAGCAAACTTCTTGCGGATGCACCCCAAACTTTATCAGCGTCTCGGGAGATTGGCTTCCTTAAAAAGGGGAAACATAGACGTACCGTTTTGGGGATGGTCCTCAATCGGACAAATGATCTCTCCAACTATCTCTGACTGATCACAAACACATCATGCAGACTCCTCATGCTGAAGCGGTTCGGCCTGCAAACACACCCCCTCGTTGCCTGCAGGTCGCAAGGCCGACATCAGGCCGAAGCTCGAAGGCTCCGCCTCTGTGCGTTGGACTTCGAGGTTCCAATGCCCAATCTGGCGACACTTTCGTAGAAGGGATGGTTTACAAGGGTCATTCCCCTCATTCCCTGAGAACCAGCAAGATGGTCGGTACTCGAATGTTTGGTGGGCCATCGAACTACTTGTGGAGCTGCTCAACCGCTGCAGTCCATTCCCATGTTGGCCATTGGGACATGTTACGGTTCATGATTAGATCTGCCACCAGCTGGAGTGGCTTGATCATACCAAACCGGCATTCAACCAACTTCCGAACACCAAACACTCGTGCATGGCTGTTCCACGGTTTTCCCTCCAGGCGATCTCGTTGTCCAAGCATCATATCATTTGTGCCCAGATGGATCACCTAGTGATCGGCTTCTCTGTGGCTGTGGCTGGCAAGACCTAGCCGATATTCTATGTTCTCGCCTTCATTGCTTGCAGCGCTTTGCAGCTTCTGGCATGCTCCGAATGAACGAACCACATTTGAAACCAGCCTCATTAACCCAGGGCCACGGCTGCATGTTCTGAACGTTAACTCAAAGGCGGCCTTCGGGTGTCTGGTGGCCAGGGTGGTCCTTCAACTTGATGGATCTCAGGGAATGGACGGGTTTGGGACGAACCCTTTGGGATCCCGATAAAGGGAACAAGATATGGTTTGTACATAACATTCACTCATTCCCTGAGCACCAAAAAGTTGGCGACAAATGATGCCCGTTCAACTCTGGGGCGGTCAAGCCATGCAAGTCATGACACTCACTCAGTTCAGCATGTTGAATCTAGACTTTGTTCCGGACGACAACTCCGGATCACAGCAACAGCTGCAACCGCCCAAGGTGTCGGGTCCCCTGCCCCGGCCAAGAAGGCTGCAGATCGCGGTCTCGACGGCAGTGATGGAGTCGGCCAGGGCCTTGGCAATGATCGCTGTCGCCTTTCCATGGGCATGTCCTGTACAGCTGACCGAAATTCTTTGAATGGCACGAACGATCAAACGATC
>CAUJNA010003469.1:190953-265953 GCA_963377175.1 Effrenium voratum | reverse complement strand
CACCGAGCCAACTCAACTGGCTGCGGGGGCAAATATCTGGAGAGGGGGGGGGGGTCAAAAGAGGCACGTGGTTGCTATTTATAGGCGTCCAACCGTCGGAGCTGTTGCAACGGGCTGTTACCCCTTTGAAGTCTTCCCGACCAAAACTGTGGCTCAGAGGCCTGGACAGCAACTTCTGAAACACAAGGCAAAGGCATCGCGCAAATGTGCTGCAACGCCGTTGCCCTGGAATAATATAGGAGCATCTTGGAATTGCTCTTCAGTTGAAATGGATGATTGAATGGGTATGCCCAGCAATCCACAAGTCGATCACATGCAAAGGAAATGACATCTTCCTGAGCATTCTAACGAAGCTCGCTTAATGATTGAGCCCACCGGCAAATATTGCATGGGCTGAAATAAGTCGCACGTGAAACCATTGTACCTTTATATCCTAGTATCTGTTGGTATCGCATTCTTCCTCAGCCGGCTTACCATGTTTCGGGTGCTACCAGTTGTTAGGTGCGCTATAAAGCCATTGACGTGGCCACGTCACTAACACGCATTGGAGATTCAGGCTGCGGCGCACGGACTTGCTTCGCGTGTTGCGAAATCAGGTTCGGTCATCAGAAAGAGGAACGAGGAGTTGGTGTGAAGATAGCAAATCAAAGACAGGGCGGCGTGCTGCTGGGCAGCTGGGTGGATTTGGTAGGCATGAGTATCGGCCAGGTATCGACTGAACATCGGTTTGAGTATCAGTTCGGGGCCTGCCAGTTTCCTCTCCGGAACCTCGGTTTAGCAACAACTTTGCATAGCTTCTCGATAACACCGGGTGCAGCTCAGCAAAACCAAGACAGTTCAAACCAACTGTGTTTTCATAGCTTCTGGCTACGAAACAAGTTCAGGGACTGCTCCTTGCGTAGTGAAGCGGCGGGCTATATCTGCCAAGTTGAAGTCGAGGTCGGCAATAACCTGGATCCTACACGATGATGCAACCTACGAATCAACACTAGCGTCTTCCGAAACCAAAATCGCCCAGGGCCCGAACCAAAGCGTTGCCTGGCAGTACGTTGCAGGGCTGAAACCCGGTGAACCGTCTTGTGCCCAAGGCATCTTAGGAGGCCCCATCAAACATAAATGCCAAAACTCAGCCAGTTTGCCCCCCATATGTATATATACATCTACATACATGTACACGTTTATTTCATGCATGTGTCTATCTTTATCTGTGTAGAATATATATATATATATATAACGTGTGTGTATATATGTATATACATTATCATATTGTGATGTTGGAAAAGCTCTGCGTCACACCATGTCTCACGATACAAGCGAAATCGCAAGGATCAGGTTCAGTCACGGTATAGCTTCCCGTCAACTCATTCTTCCCAGAAACAGCAAGCAAAACAGCTCACTCTGAACCGCACAACTGTTCCTAAAGAAAGGCTACACGTTGAGACCATCATGTAGCTAATGCTTCCAGCCTCATCCTGCCCATCCAGCTGCCGAAGGCAGGGCATCCGCCCAGTTAAAACAAAAGCGCTTGCGCTGACCTAACTCGTTGCTTTGCAATGGCAACACAACCTGGGGATGCTTGGGGATAAATCCGTTCTGTTTGCATAGGCCAGTTGAGTCAGATAATGGCTGTGTCCCTCGCAAAACGTGTCCTATCAGTTTCTGTTAGGTTGCTACTGAGAAGCGGCAGGAATCGATGCCAAGTCTTCGTGGTTGGTTAACCGCTGCGAATTCGCATGCTCAGGATCTTGCATCTTCCCGTCCTAGGGCTGTGTCCTTGAGATTGGCTCAACATGGCTGCAGAATTTCTTTGTGTGAGAGTGCCACTGGACATGATTGTGAGCCCAAGCGTCACTGCACTAATCGTTCAACAACTGAAGAGCCAAAGTGCATGGCAGGCTGGGTTCCTTCAGGGGCGCATGCACCTCGCAAAATGCAGGCAGTGTGCAAACATCTGCCTGTTCTTCCCTACGTCAGCCAGAAATATGCGAGCCGCATGCACAAAGCCGAGCACCATCCGTCAATGATAGGTAGACAATGTCAGTAAAATCAGTATCTGCCTGAAATCTGCCCGCCAAAACCTGCCATCATGGACCGGGGCACGCCTGTGACTGGAGGTGCTGGGCCTGGAGCCAAGCTTCTGCCGAGATCTTCCGAGTCATGGCTCAGTTGTTCAATGCCCCTGGACAAAAAAGGGAACCCTTTTTTGGGAAGACCATTTTTAGAAGGGGCAGCCACCAAAAAAAGGGGAAAAAGGGTGCCACTGAACAACTAAGATGGCGATACTGGATATTGGACATCTTGGATTCTATACCTCCGATGCGATGAGTGCAGTCTAGGACGTCCATGATTCCATTCAAGAGTGAGAAGAGTGAGACCACTTTGTTGTCAAACTCATTCAGCAGGCAGGGACATGGATCTGTGCGGTCATGAGTTGTGGTCTCAGTGTCCTGCTTGAAAGGTGCTACGCATGTCCAAAAGCTCGAGATGTTGCACTCAAGCATGAAAACGATCTCATTCAAGCCACGAACACTGGCCTAGTCACAACAAGAATTCATAATCTGTCCTCGCCATTGAGACAACACCTGCGTACGCTTGACAGGAGTTGTCACTTTGCACAAGTTGCGATTGTACGGGAGTCTGGACAATATTTGAAGGGACACAAGCAGCCATGGTAAGTTGCAGGCCTTCCCTTCCGACTTGCAATCACGTGGACACCAACGCTCCCCCAGCCTTGAACTCTGCAGCCAGCATCTGCGTCTTGGAGTGCCGGGCCTGTTTGCCACGGCCCTCTGCTTCGGAGAGTCGCAGCTACGTGGGGCCAAACATCACGCGCCAGGCTTGGCTCCGTCTAAAACTGGGGGGGGGGGCAGGTGCCAACAACCCATCGCAGGTGGTGCCTCTTCCTCTTCCAAGCGTGTCGTCAACTCACCTGGCAGCCGGGTTGCGGCGATCATGGAAGGCCAAAGCAATCCACAGAGTGCCGCATAGAAGGGGTCCTTGGCACTGGTCAACACCAGACCCTCCGCGAGGGCTCTGGCGCTGGACTTTGAAGTGGCTCCATCCCCTGGAGTAAAACTTACTATTGCCAACACTCTTCAAACATGATTTCATGGCGGCCTCTGGCGAATGGTTGCACTGCACTGCCTATGCCGGTTCAACTTGACAGGCACTGAAGGTGTGCCTTCTGCTTTGCGCCTGGCAGCCCGCATCTCCTGCGCGACATATCCAAACATTTGTTCTGTATGGTGTGTCTGTGTATACATATATATATATATATTATACACGCATATCATGTAAATAGGTATACACACACACAAGTGCCTATGGGTAAATATCTGTAATATCTGTAGTATCTGTGGTATACACATGTTATACTATTCACACATCGTGTGTACATTGTACAGATCGAAAAAAACAGCCGCTTGACATGCCGCGCAACATATTGAGATGGAAGGCAAGACTTCAAAATCACACAGGTTCATCCCAACGCTATCTCGAAGCCATATTGCACTCTCGCGCAAAGACCACTCGACCAAGCATTGCAAACAAAGTGATTGCCAACACTGAACACCTGAAGGTCCGGAGGAGATGTCTTGCATTCTTGATGTAGCATCTCAGCCGCCCGAGCTGAGTTGCGCATCGTCCTCCATCTGGTTCTTGAGCCTGACCTTGACAAGGTTGGCACGGTGTGGAACTGCAACGCCAATCTGCTTGCGGCGTTGCACATTTGTTTATTTGCTGCGCTTGTTGCATGAGCCTCTCCATGCTTCAAGTTGAGCTTGCTCAGGACAGGGACGATTTAGCGGCGCACGGGTAATGGAGCTGTGATGATGAAGGTGTTATGGGCCCCGCCACCGAATGGATGTCGAGGAGCGGACGAAACCCTTTACTTGGCCTTAGTACTTTTTTTAACGTCATCGTTTTTGGGGGAGACCTCATCGTTTTACAGTGTTTTCGAACTTTGGCAGATCCGGCTCCAAAATCGCAACTTTCTAGCACAAGTCTAGTACGCGAAGTACACTTCCGCAGCTCCAGCTCGAAATTCGCAACTTTGTAGTACAAGTCTAGTACGCGAAGTACACTTCCGCAGCTCCAGCCCGAAAATTGCGAAATACAATTCCGCAGCTCCAGCTCGAAAAGCGAAACTTGGCAGGCAGTACAAGTCTAATACGCGAAGTACACTTCCGCATCTCCAGCTCGAAAATCGCAACTGTGCAGTACAAGTCTAGTACGCGAAGTACACTTCCGCATCTCCAGCTCAAAAATCACAACTTTGTCGTGCAAGTCTAGTACGCGAAGTACACTTCCGCAGCTCCAGCTCGAAAATCGCAACTTCGTAGTACAAGTCTAGTACGCGAAGTACACTTCCGCATCTCCAGCTCGAAAATCGCAACTTTGTAGTACAAGTCTAGTACGCGAAGTACACTTCCGCATCTCCAGCTCGAAAATCGCAACTTTGTAGTACAAGTCTAGTACGCGAAGTACACTTCCGCAGCTCCAGCTCGAAAATCGCAACTTTGTAGTACAAGTCTAGTACGCGAAGTACACTTCCGCATCTCCAGCTCGATCGCAACTTTGTAGTACAAGTCTAGTACACGAAGTACACTTCCGCATCTTCAGCTCGAAAATCGTAACTTTGTAGTACAAGTCTAGTACGCGAAGTACACTTCCGCAGCTCCAGCTCGAAAATCGCAACTTTGTAGTACAAGTCTAGTACGCGAAGTACACTTCCGCATCTCCAGCTCGAAAATCGCAACTTTGTAGTACAAGTCTAGTACGCGAAGTACACTTCCGCATCTCCAGCTCGAAAATCGCAACTTTGTAGTACAAGTCTAGTACGCGAAGTACACTTCCGCATCTCCAGCTCGAAATCGCAACTTTGTAGTACAAGTCTAGTACACGAAGTACACTTCCGCATCTTCAGCTCGAAAATCGTAACTTTGTAGTACAAGTCTAGTACGCGAAGTACACTTCCGCAGCTCCAGCTCGAAAATCGCAACTTTGTAGTACAAGTCTAGTACGCGAAGTACACTTCCGCATCTCCAGCTCGAAAATCGCAACTTTGTAGTACAAGTCTAGTACGCGAAGTACACTTCCGCATCTCCAGCTCGAAAATCGCAACTTTGTAGTACAAGTCTAGTACGCGAAGTACACTTCCGCAGCTCCAGCTCGAAAATCGCAACTTTGTAGTACAAGTCTAGTACGCGAAGTACACTTCCGCATCTCCAGCTCGAAATTCGCAACTTTGTAGTACAAGTCTAGTACGCGAAGTACACTTCCGCATCTTCAGATCGAAAATCGTAACTTTGTAGTACAAGTCTAGTACGCGAAGTACACTTCCGCATCTTCAGCTCGAAAATCGCAACTTTGTAATACAAGTCTAGTACGCGAAGTACACTTCCGCATCTCCAGCTCTCGCAACTTTGTAGTACAAGTCTAGTCGAAGTACACTTCCGCAGCTCGCAACTACAAGTCTAGTACGCGAAGTACACTTCCGCAAGCTCGAAAATAGTTTAGTAGTACAAGTCTCGCAACGCGAAGTACACTTCCGCAGCTCCAGCTCGAAAATCGCAACTTTGTAGTACAAGTCTAGTACGTACACTTCCGCACTTTCGCAACTTTAGTACAAGTCTAGTACACGAAGTACACTTCCGCATCTTCAGCTCGAAAATCGCAACTTTGTAATACAAGTCTAGTACGCGAAGTACACTTCCGCAGCTCCAGCTCGAAAATCGCAACTTTGAAGTACAAGTCTAGTACGCGAAGTACACTTCCGCATCTCCAGCTCGAAAATCGCAACTTTGTAGTACAAGTCTAGTACGCGAAGTACACTTCCGCAGCTCCAGCTCGAAAATCGCAACTTTGTAGTACAAGTCTAGTACGCGAAGTACACTTCCGCATCTCCAGCTCGAAAATCGCAACTTTGTAGTACAAGTCTAGTACGCGAAGTACACTTCCGCATCTCCAGCTCGAAATCGCAACTTTGTAGTACAAGTCTAGTACGCGAAGTACACTTCCGCATCTTCAGATCGAAAATCGTAACTTTGTAATACAAGTCTAGTACGCGAAGTACACTTCCGCATCTTCAGCTCGAAAATCGCAACTTTGTAGTACAAGTCTAGTACGCGAAGTACACTTCCGCATCTCCAGCTCGAAAATCGCAACTTTGTAGTACAAGTCTAGTACGCGAAGTACACTTCCGCATCTCCAGCTCGAAAATCGCAACTTTGTAGTACAAGTCTAGTACGCGAAGTACACTTCCGCAGCTCCAGCTCGAAAGTCGCAACTTTGCAGTACAAGTCTAGTACGCGAAGAACACTTCCGCAGCTCCAGCTCGAAAATCGCAACTTTGTAGTACAAGTCTAGTAAGCGAAGTACACTTCCGCATCTCCAGCTCGAAAATCGCAACTTTGTAGTGCAAGTCTAGTACGCGAAGTACACTTCCGCCTCTGCAGCTCGAAAATCGCAACTTTGTAGTACAAGTCTAGTACGCGAAGTACACTTCCGCAGCTCCAGCTCGAAATTCGCAACTTTGTAGTACAAGTCTAGTACGCGAAGAACACTTCCGCAGCTCCAGCTCGAAAATCGCAGCTTTGTAGTACAAGCCTAGGCTGTACGCGAAGTACACTTCCGCATCTCCAGCTCGAAAATCGCAACTTCTCAGTACAAGTGTCGTATTTACAGAGCCGTGTGTTCGTTAAGGGTCATCGTTTTTGGGGGAGACCTCATCGTTTTCCATGGTTTTGGGATGTGTTACTCAAAAGCGTGCCCCGTCTTGATAAAGTGGTCTACGCGTGTTTTGTCCGTGGCTCCAATGTGTATTGAGGACTCCCAAAAAATGGCGACTTCTCGTGGTGTCGCAGAAAAGGCCCGCTCAAAAAGGACACACTCATAAAATTTACGATTTCTCAATCAGGATCATTAAAACCGGCAGCCGGGCTACTGGCCAAGGCATGTCACAACTGCATTCCACTTCTGAGTTTTGGCTACTGATGGTCATCCCTTTGCTTCAGTCCCGTGGAAAATTGAAAAATATGTCCAGTAGTGATAGATTCCCTCTACAACAGGGGGACATAACAAGTCTTCTTAAGCAAATGGAAGTGGCTGATGGTTGCCGTCCCTGCCAGGTCGAAACTGTTCGCTCGCCGCGTCGCCCGCCTCCCTCTGGTCGGCCTCGCGCTCCCGCCGCGCAAGGGAGACGGCCTGGCCAAAACCCAAACCAAAAACATCGAGGAATGCACGGGCATGGATGGGGCGAGAGGGTTTTGGTGTCTTTTTCAGGGGACCCCCCCCCAAAAAAAAAGGCTGAGGTTCTCCTGGTTTCCTGTAAAACTACCCCAAAAAGGGTACCGGCGTAGCCGCAAAAAAAAAACACACACACACACCCATAGGGATGGACATGATTTACGCTTGATTTCCTTTTAAAACAAGTCCAAAAAGTAGAGTGTGCAACATACTGCGGATGGACAAAATCCGCTTCGTTCACAGGAAATCGGTGGTTTGCATCCCTCGTGCAGGATTTCGTCCATCCATGGTAGGCATTGGAAAGGCCAAAGGGACTGCATGGCTCAGTCTCTGGAGCCTCATATCCACAGTCTTGCAACCTAATAGGAGCGCTGCCTTTTTGTGTGTGGTGTCGCCTCATCATTTGGTGTTCCGCCACATGCCCACGTGCATGCACAACAAGACGCGGCCCAAGTCACTTGTCCGCAGCACGTCTCCTCCCGAAACCGCAACGATTGGAAGGTGATGCCGCCATCTGCATCAACGCAATGCCCCAACGCATCAAGCCTACGCCTACGCACGGCCTCTCGAGCCGCCGAATGCCTACGCACGCCTGCGCCGCCTTGAATGGGTGCTTCTGTATTGCTCAAACAGTGACGCTCACGCAGCGACAAACGTCTGCTTACACGGACACAGTTGGATCGAACTGGGCTTCTCTGAAGTCAGCGTCACTGTGAGCACCCTAAGCCTTCTGAGAAACGAAAATGGCCTCGTTGTACTCTCGATTAAGATCGGAGGGGGTCCCCATCACAAGCATCCTGCTCAATCAAAGCATCCAGGCCTTCTCCTTGAGCTCCTCTGCCTGATGCGCTAAGGAGCGAGCGACTGACTGACTGACTGATCAATCGACTAGTTGATTCATTGATTATTCATTCACTCGTTCAATCACTCACTGACTCACTGACTCACTGCCTCACTGACAGCGCAAAGGCCCCTGCGCTGTTCTGTTTGTTTCGTAAACTTGCCGACGTTTTGGGACATTCTGAACTCAACGACAACGAGACAGTTCTCACCTTATTGCAGGCGCGGCATGGTGATGCCAAACAATTGGAGACGTCCCTGCCGCTGCAACATCCTCATCAAGCATCGCTGCTCGGCATTGCCGGGGTGTGAACTGACATGTCCCGTTCGTCTCAACAAGCTGTTATTGTTGGAAGGTCTGAAACTAATTTTGCCGAAGCTTGTTGGAGAGCTTTCTGGCTACTTGTCGCAATCAGACCCAACAAACGGTCGCTTTGTTGGACATAGCACTGAATGTGAAGCTCAAGACTCACCATAGGAGCAAACACACATACTCAGCTTGCCAGCACCAAGCTCAACACAGGTCACAATCCCAATCCCCCACTTGTCTGGTCACACACGTTCTGTACTGGATTTCCTTGCCTTCCACGGAAATGGCTCCAATCCCTTCGAATCCGACGTTGAACCCCTCCGGGCCATCCGCTTCCTCTGCGATGTCGGGGAACTCCTGCGTGGCAAAAACGATCCAGACATAGGAAACGGGCATCGATCGGGCTGTGCTTTTCAGGAGACTCGGTGGGGTTTAATTTTGTCCTTTTACCACAGGCCACCCTCAAAAAGCACACGCCCATTTGAAAGCATGAACCAGTGCATTGAAATATCCCAAGCATGTGTTCTGTGCATCAATCTGGCGGCGGCCCTGGTTTTAGGAACTTGGCGATCCAAGCGATGCAATCTGAACTGTGAACGAGTTGCACTATTTGTGACCAGGTGCACAAGACAAGTGTGACTCCCTCCCACATCTCAAATGAGCACACACACACACACACATTGAATCAAAATCAATAATTGGTTCTGAGTCTTCCACTGCTTGACATCCGTGCACGTGTTCTCAAATTTGCTCGAGTGGCCACCCTTCTTGCAAAATAGCGCCTTCTATACCAACATGTCGGCGATGGCTACAATATGTCCAAAAACCTGAAATGAGGAACCCCCCAAGCAAAGGATCTTTCCCACGGTGAGCGGAAGAACGTGTCAAGGCTCATTCAGTGGCCCACTCCTCCTGGTACATGTGTCTGTCTGCTTGGGGAGCCCCTTGTTGGTTTGAAAGAGAAACCAAAAGGAAAACCAGCACTTTGGTCGGGTCCCCTAAAAAGGGACAAACCCACATTGGACAAGGACCACAGTGACCCCATTTTTGGGTTCTATCAACTCCCGACCAAACCAAACTGACCTAACAGACTGCCATCTGCTCACGCGCGGAATTCCGCACGCCTGCAGCTTCTCCAGGGCGGTGGTTTTGGCACGCTGCCGCGACCGCGACCGCTGCGGGAGATCCACCTCTTCCGAGCTGCGGCACGCCGAGCAAAACGAAACATCCACACGAGAGCCTCATTTTCCGACCGAAACCATCCCCAAAAGCACTCCTGACCACAGAAACACCGAAACAGGCGCTAAAAACACCCTACCCCATTTTCCGGTTTCCCTGTGCTTGCCTGCACACGAAAGGAGGTCGCAGGTGAAGTCGGCTGGGAAACGCAGTTGGAAACCGGCGCAAAGCGCAAACGGGTCTTTGGATTTGCTGTGGCTCCGGGATTTTGAGCCTCCGTGCGTTATGCGGGTTAAACCATGAGCCTACCTTTGAGCAGCCTCCGCCACGAGCGTCTTCACGTCATCCGGGACGGACCTGAACGAGCTGGCTATGGCTCAGATCAGCAAAGAGGCCACACAGATCACATGTGAATGCAGGCAAGAGTCAATGGTCTTGCTTCAGCCTCCAGTTCGAAGACTTGGGGATAGTCGCTGCCAGATCAAGAAGCAACATGTCTTGGCAGAACATTGGTGTGCGGAGGCCTTATACAGTCATCTTCAGGAAAACAGAGGGGAATACTCGGTTGTAGCATGATTTGCCATTCAATGTGTTGGCAGAGCTCAGATTTCTAAGTTGATTGAGCTACGGTCCCAAGCAAGCTGATCACGGCAACTCTTCAGCTGCATTGAGAACAAAGAACACAATCCCCCCTATCCGAGGGTGCGGCATCTGCAGCCGTTTCAGCAGCAGCTTCAGCTTCTCTTCAGTGATCTGCATTCCGACAATCCAGACAATCTACATTGTTCTTCCAGCCAGTTGAATAGCTGATTGAATGGTGGGGGCCTGAAAAAGAACTGAAAACACGTCAGGCAAATCCAACTAACTCGATTTATCCCGGATTTGACATCTACCAACGGGTTGCGCGCTTGCCTCTGCCACATGTTCCCGAGTGGTTTCGTCCAGGTAGTGGATCGGCTCGTAGAACCTTACGCCAACACGCACTTTTCCACAAGGCGCATCTCGTGTTGGAATCCTTCGATCAAAGTGAGCTTGTCATTTGCCCAGGGAGGCCAGCGCTTCAAAAGCTGCCAACCATCCACGATTGAGGAGACACTCAAAACACACACAGACACACAGACACATCATGAAAATTGGGTAGACCGGTGCTCTAACTGCTCTAATTTCTGCGGCAGAGTATTCAAACGCCAACGTAGGTCCGAGATACTTAATTACATGGGTATGAGTCATGAGCTTGGACTGGGGAGCCTCTGGACATCATTTGGGTGATTGTCCACTAACCACTTGGTCCCTGACTCAACCCCCTCTGCACGCCGAACTCCCGGCCCTGGCCAGAGACCTCCCAACACCCCGGTCATAGCCACATTGAGACTTACTGCGACCGGTTACAAAAAAGGGGGCAATGGTCAGAACTCTGGAGAGGGGCGCTCATGACTTCGCGGAAGACCAACAACTCCTGCGACTTCTGGATACCTTGTTTGAATTGGGAAGCCGATTTGCAGACCTCAGGTTGCCCAAAGAGGCCCCCACATGACCGGCTCCTCCTCCCAAATGAGGCGCCGCACCTGAGCCAGGCTCGGCGCTGCACGGTTTTAGGTTCATTTGGGCACAACCTGCTAAGCATATATTCAGATGCCCAGTGGATTTCCATGGGAAAAAAGGAAAACCATGGAAAACCCGTTTTCTGGATGGTTGACTTTGAAGGGGAACCTTCCCCAAAAAAGGGGGGAGATAGGGCATTACTCGGCAACTGAGTATAAAGTCTTGCGGCAGACTCTGGTTGACTTTTCAAACGCTTGAAGTGCTGAGAATGTCAGGTGAACCGTCGCGTCAACTGGGGCTGTCTTTTTTGATTTGCCCCTTTTTGGCGTGTCAAGGGAAAGCAAACAAAACCCACCCACTTTGCGGGTTCGATTATGTTGAGACTGTGATCTGATTCTTCGGAGTTTCTGCCCCAAAGGCCGTTCCTGAGATGTGCAGACTCGTTGACTTGCAACGTCCTGGGCCTTGAAGCAAAACCAGGCGTGTACTTCCGCCCATCTCAACTTTCACCAAACCCAACTGAACCAAAATCGTCGGGTTTATGGCCTTAACTATCACCCCCCAACCAGGGAGCAGAACCATCCAATGGCAGTTTTGGGCGCTCTTTGCTGAATTACCCTTCCTCCAACTATCATGACACCTGTGGAGAGCTGCCTGGAAGATTAACTTCCTTTTGAAGGGAGCCCCTGTCCGTTGCCATTGGGAGGGAGGGTAATCAGCCGAAGATCAATCCAGTTGCACTCCAACAAATAGTCTACAGCTTGAGACAATGAAGGTTATTGCGCTGTCGAACACAGAACCTAGTTGAGCCTGTTTTGGTCCATCTATTTTCAACCCAAGTAACCCTTCGAAGGACACCTATGCCCCTTCTACGTGTCTGTTTTTGAGGGAACCCTTCCTGGCATAGGTGTCCTTGTGGGAAAATAGATGGGACTGGTAAATGGAATACAACCCGTCTAAACCAGGGCCGTCTATTTCTACCCAAACCAACCTAAAAAAGACACCAATGCTTCTTGGCTTGCTTTTTAAAGGGAAGCCAAAGGAAAACCACTGGTTTGGGGGGCTCCATTTCGATTCAACCCCTGCCTCGGCGACTGCTAGGCTTTCAAAGTGCCGCAGCTTGTCCCGGTGTGCCGTGAGCTCCTGGCGAGGAAAGCCGGCGGAAACGGAGATTGGACCCCTCAAGCATGACTTCGGTTTTCCTGTTGGTTTTCCGTCCCCCCCCCAAAAAAAGACAGAAAGAAGAGAAAACAAAACACAAAACAAAACATAGCTGAAGACTCAAAAAATGACAGACCCATATACCGGCAGGTTGCTCTTCCTCCTGAAGGAGGAAGAGCAAAAGGTGAAATGCTTTGTAGGTTTCACCGAGAAGCCATTTGTTTCCGAAAGGACTGAGGGGCGAATGTCACACCAAAATTTAGCGATGATGCGTCTCAAAATAGGGACCCGCAAACATGGTGGTGTCCCATGGTTGTTTCTTTAAAAGAGCCCAAAAAGGGTACCCTCAACAAAAAGTACACCCATATTATAATATGACTATGTTGAATGAGGAGCAGATCGGTGGACATAAACGCATGTAACTGATGTCCACCAAAGGGTTCTCAAGTCAAACTACCTAAGTTCTGGAGGACCACGCCAACCAAAAGTGTCCCAAGGGTAATTTTGCCGTTGAACACCTGTTCACTCGATCAATCCGAAAAACCACTCTGCATGAAACTTTTCTGGATCGGAATTTCAAAGAACCGTTGCAGCTCAGATTGAGGCAATCAATTCTTTGGGGCCCTGCACAAGTGGTTGCATCCTAGACTTCATAAGCAGTAGCATGCAATCTTGTCAAATTCCGCCTGGCACAAGCAAGTGTTGCCAAGTTTCGGCAAAGAAGTCAGCAAACACCTCCTACAACTACGTCAGGCATTGCAGCGGTGCATTGGCCCGTGTTTTCCCCAGTGAGCTTTGCTGGCGACGCTGAGGCCCGCTGCCTTGGCTGAGATATCCAAGGTGGCATGATAGCTGGAATTGGGGACACTCAGGATACGCCCACACTGAGCAGTCCAACTACTGCATCTTGTTGAACAGCTAAAACAGTCCTTTGACTCACTCCCGCGCATCACTCTCTCCAAGAAAAATGTGTTGCTTTTTTTCCCCCATGCATGTATCTTTCAACCAAAGGGCCATCGACCCCTCTCGCCCAGATACAGTCTGCGGTCACGGCGGAGCTTGTCGCTGCTTGGTACGCCTTCGAGCACTGCCATGAGCTGCATGCCGTGGACCCCAGGAAGGCCCCAGAAAGCCCCAAAGGGCCCATGAGCATAGGCGTCCTTTTAGGGCAAATGGGTGATGATTAAACCACCAGGTAAACCAGGACCCTCTATTTTTCTACCGAAACAACCAAAAAGGACACGCATGCCCATGAGGTCAATGAGGACATTCCGAAGCTACAGATCTTGGCCATCCGGGCCAACCTAATCCATGCGAAAGCGCGGCCATTTGCAAGAAACAAGATGTGTGTCAGATACCAAGAACCCTAGGAATTATTCATATAGCTGGCCCTTATGCAAGGGGGCCCAACCCATCGGAAACTACCCGGTGAAACCCCTGGCATCCCCAAAAGTGTGTGTCGCTTTTTAGTGGACACATGTTCTTTTTCTTTCTGTTGTTCCTTTTACTCCTAGCCACGAAAAAAAGAGCTAAAAAACGAGCCACCCGCATAGACGGCCAATAGACTTGGGAGTCTTCCGCTTCACCCAGCTGGCCTCATGCTCTCGTAAAGCCGCTGGAAGAGCTGCGGCTCCCTCTCGCGGATCTGCTCCAGCCTCGGGTGGCTTGTCATTTTCTGAGGCTTTCTGCTGTGAAAGGACACAAACAACACCATGTCATGTCTATCCTCGTGGTTGTCCTTCACTTTTTGGTGGTACCCCTTTTGGGGCTGGTTTTGAAAGGGACACCTAAAGGAAATTAACATTTTTTGCAGGTTCCCCCCAAGAAAAGACGCACCCACAGATTGACCAATCCCCCTAGCAATAAACGGGTGGGTTTTGCCGCCTGTACAACATTGTGTTCAGCAGCCACTGTGACTAATGCGCACCAATCGATCGGGTCAGCTCAGCGCACAGCGGACAACTTCAAAGTAAGTTGTTCTAACTTGCCAGGAAGCAGGATGTTTGGACCCTCAGCTGGAAGCGAGCGCAAGAGGGCCAGCAAATCCTGACCCAGGGTCGTTGGTTGCTGAGATTGGATTTCCCAAAGCAAGAGGCTCACAGAAGCTTGAACAAAGCTCAATCAGAACTGGCATGTTAAGCTAGATGTCCAGAAAACCAAGCGCTGCCTGAACAAAATAAATGTCTGATATCAACTGACTCATATGTTTGCGTGCAAAGGTCACTTCAGAGATCTGCAGCCATTCTGTTCAGCTATTGCTAGGTTCACGAATTAGGAGTAAATCTTCGACCTCTGTGCGTTACAGCTGCAAGCCATCGTATCTGCTATTTGCTCAGGGATGCCCATTGCAGACAAGATGGAAAGAAGTGGCTATGGTGCTCTGTTGACGTCGATAGCTTTCCATCTCCATGCAAATAAGCTTTGATTTTAGTATTCAACCTTCCTCCGACCCTTCCACGAAGCTTCCAAGGCGTGGCCGTTGCTTCTGCGGGCATGTTTCTGTCACAACTGCTTCCACAAGTTTATGCGGGCAAATATGTTGGTTATTTTTGTTGATTTTGCAGACATAGTTTGGCTAATTGTTGGCCTCGTGTTATGTAACACAAAAACCTTCCCGAAGCTTCCGGAAGCGTACCCTTCCGCTAGCCTTCCGCGACTGCAGTCCCACGCGCATGCTGCAAGAATGTCCAAACACTCCTAGTTAAAAAAAAAAAAAAAAAAAGCCGGAGGAAAAAAAAAACAAAAAAAACGAGTCAAATAAGCCTGCCTTAAAATTCAATAAGTTTGAAGGTAACATGAGCCAAGCTGAATGCTTTAATTTCTTCCCTGCTGAACTGGCTGCGCGGTCCTCCACGGTCTGCGCAGTGTGCACGCCATTGCTCAGCCCTGCCATGTGCAAAGCTTGCTCATGAGGTGGCTTGTAGAAGGGGGTGGGTAAATTTAAAGGGTCGATCCTGCAACAAGCAAACTCGTCACGCGTGGCCTTCCTACACTAAGATTGAACCATTGAATGTAAAGATGTGTGAAGTGAAAGGTTTCTCAAGCAGGCTGGCACCAAGAAGATCCACGAATCCACCCGCAGTTTGGGCTTGTTTTGTCACAGCCACACTGGTGAATGGAGAAACACTTGGTGCCGGGTGCTGGGGTAGCATCGTATGCGAGTTCCACGCTGGCATCAACATGAGGGTGACTCGTCTGTTTATGGAGTTGGTACTTATTTTGTTGCGGGTACTGAAAGGAAAACTAAACAGAAACCACCGATTTGGGGGTCCCAACCTTAAAAGAGACAGACCCAGAAATGCCCAACGCCAGCAGGGGAATCATGAAATTAACGCAAGTGCACCACGCCAACACGCTTTTGATTATGCACAATGTGCAACACTTGATTGGCCCAATGCATACAGAACCATTATCGCAATCAGCTCCAAAGCATCGCAACTTGGAGAAAACAAGGCAAAACTGGGAAGTGCGGGATCCCGACAAAGAGAGTACAGGGTTCCAGGATGTGAATACTCGAATCTGTGGCTGTGCTCGCATGTCCAACCACCCGCAGTAGCGCACATTGCATGCAACATTAAGTCGCAGTATGGCGTGTTCGCCCGCCAGCAAGAACGTGCTTTGTTGAAAGCGGTCCCAACATTCAGGACAAGTGTGCACCCTGGCACCAATTTTGTGGACCAAGCGCGGGTGCAAACTCAAGCCAACGTGTTCAACCTGCAACAAACAAGTGCAAAGCGATGTTGTTTTATCAAACACTTCTCTGGGGCACTTGGTCGGTGCCGGTCTCACAGATCTGGTCACTTGCTATTTTTCAATGCAATCTTCACAAAGTTTTCCAAACCAGCAATCAATTGCTTTGTATCACTCACTCCCCCCTGCGTGACCCACCTGACATGAAGCTTTGCACACGGGCTGCGTCTGCTGGGGCAAGCATGCTCACCTAGGCGTGCGGGTCCGAACAAATGTGAAGGCCAGCAGTGTATGCAAAGCGTGAATCCTCGGCCTGCAGGGAATATTACAAAGTGAAAGATCATCCTCAGATGGACCCGCCATGCTCACCCGAAAAAGGACGGATACATCATGGCAGAGGTGGCGAGATCAGGCACATGTAAATCGCATCAAGTCTTGCATGGTGGGCAGGAGCCCAAAAAAGCAGCACAATAGAAACACGTTGTCACAATAAGGTTGGTTCGCAGTGCTCCTCCTGTTTCCCCTTACCAAGCCAAGCAAAACGGCAAGCAGCTTGGGGAGAACTTCCCCCTGAAACCAGCAATCAACTAACCTCGTCAAGTTCGACATCTTCATGCAAAAGGCATCTCTGACCGCGTCACAACCGACTGGGCACGGCTCAATCATGCCACATGGGCCAAATCAGGAGGTACCATGCGGCAGGAATTCTCTGCAACTTACCATGACGGCTTGCTGGTAGGATTATCTGCGCCATTGAACGACTGGGCTCCCTTCAACATCCATTTGAACAAAGCGACGTGTTCGATGGTGATGGGTGATCTCTTCAGTTCAAACTGACCAAGTCCTCTCTTCAAATGAATCAGCAGCCTTCAGCTGAGTTGTGCAAAGCAAGCTGATGTCGCTGGTTGCAATATCTCCCTTGCAATTGCAAAGGGTATGCTTGAAATTGCTGCTGCCATTGCCCTTCCCGCTAATTTGACCACGGGTTGTTGTCAAAATAATCTGATCCCCTGAGAGCCTCACCACTACAGTATTCATGGCAGTGCCCCGGGGGGGCTTGCCTGTTTTCGAAACGATCAGCGCAGGGATTGTCGTGCAATTGCAAAAAGGAACTAATATCAGTGCCATCGGCAAAGGACATGTCCATTCGTATCACTTCAAGCGGCAGCCGAAAACAAAATTGCTGAGCTAGGAACAGTGTTCCCTATACTTTTCTTCAAAACATCACCTCACCAAGACAAATTCACGTTTATTTGGGCCCAAGAAAGTTCTATTCCAAACATGTTTTAAAACCGCCAAAAGGAAAAATATACGGAACCCAATGGTGAGTGATCACCTTTTTGGTATGCAAAGGAACCCGACCGTTCCAGGAAACCAACCGTGGCGCCCCGTCCGCGTCCCCGTCCCCGTCCAAGCGAAAAGCGCCCGCCTCCTCGGCCTGGACGGCGGCGTCCGCAGGAGCCTCCGGGCCCACCCCGATCTCCACGTCCAGCGGCTGCGAGCATCCCACGGAGGGCGCGGCCTACACGTCAATACTGTGGATGGACGATATCCTGCACCACTTTGAAACAATGGGAAACCATTGTTGGTATTTACAGCGGAATCATCATTCCCAGGGTTTTTGGGTGGTGCAGGATTTTGTCCATCCACAGTAGGGTGTCTAACAAAACGTCACAAAACCGGTGAAATCCGGGCTACATCTTAAAGGGGTCAAAAAATGACCAAACAATTTGTGGAGATGTTCAATTTTGAAACACGACCTGTATTAACAAATTTGGACTTTGTGGACGCGTGAAAACTAGCTGGACGACTGGCTTTCAACGGGTGGTTGGATTGAAGACAAGAATCACACGCGTGCGTATGAGTGCACATATGCAAGATGGTCAGCAAATCGTGTAACCAAAGGCGACCAGAAGCAAACGCACTGACCATGATAGAAAGGCTTCGGGGGCTGCGCACCCTTCGAACGAACATGCCTCGATAACCTACCAACTACCCACAACAAACAGGTCAACCACAAACAAATGTGTGCACATGTATGTGTGTGTGGGTGTGTGCTTATGTTTGCATGCACGAATGGAAGAATTAGCAAACGAACAAGGAAGGAAGGAAGGAAGGAAGGAAGGAAGGAAGGAAGGAAGGAAGGAAGGAAGGAAGGAAGGAAGGAAGGAAGGAAGGAAGGAAGGAAGGAAGGAAGGAAGGAAGGAAGGAAGGAAGGAAGGAAGGAAGGAAGGAAGGAAGGAAGGAAGGTGTGTGTGTGTATGTCTGTATGTAATTATGCATACATGCATGGATGTTTGTGCGTATGTGTTTGTGTATAATATGCGTGTGTGGCTGGCTGGCTGGCTGGCTGGATGGATGGATGGGTGGATGGATGTCGCACGTATGTACAGATAAATGAACCATGTGTATTTACGTACATATATATATATACACTATATATATACGCATTTCCGATATACATGTATTTATACCTGGGCAAATTTCAAAAAAGTCTTACCCCTCGTTACATACGCTATTGAAATTTGCACCTCGCCTAGTTAAATGCAGAGTCCCCTGAGCGTGTCTAGCCTCAGTTTAGGAGCATGCCTGGCCTCACAAACAGGAAGAACAACTTTTGAGCCCTTGGAAGGGAGGGGGCCACCGTAAGCTTTTCCTCTGTCAATGTGCTTTTGGAAGGGAACCTACAGAGTCCCCTGAGCATGTCTCGCGTCAGAAGCAGCAAGAACAAAAGCTTATTCTGGGGAAAGGCCACCCTGAGCCTCTGCAACAAGCCTCGCTATGTGTAGATACGCTTTTGGCCTTGCGACTGCAGCAGGATGTTTGCTCCACGCTAGAGTTGCGCCGCCACGGTAGAGCTCTGCGCACTTGTCTCAACCCTCCGGACACCGTTTACTGATGCCCCGTCAGCCGCGAAGCAATACACCTGAGTGACAGAAAACTGGAAAGTGTTTCCCCCCACCCCCTTCACGTGTGCTCATATCCTTGCCAGCAGGATGCCCTTGCAGTGTCCATGGAATATTCTTAGCTCACAAGGGCTTGTCACTCGCCTCTAAACCCGGCAGTTTGGCAAGGTCTTGAAGAACACCACACTTTTTAAAAGTAAGGCTCCCCGAATTGGACCCAAGGCGCAGCACAGCTGCCGGAGCGGACCCAACCCAAAAGGCAGCCGCTAGAGCGGATGCAAGGCGCAGCCGCCGGAGCGGACCCAAGGCGCAGCCGCCGGAGTGAACCCAAAAGAACAGCAAGCAAAACTTTTGGCCCCCTGCCAAAGTTTTTCTCGAACCTTGTCCTCGGCAATTGCTTCGTCGGTCACGTCGGGCAGCAAAAACATCTGTGTGAGCACCGTTTCCAACTCTCTCTACCAGGCCTCGCCCAGATACGATGATGAGGCCCTTGCAGCGCAGCTTTCCACTATCACTGCCACGTCTGAAACGGCGCGGTGTGACTTAGCTTGTTCCCAACCTGTGTTCACAACTTTTCTCAATTTGTTCCCGCAAGAAAGAGGCCGCAGCATGCCCGCATCAATCGATCAGTGCTGATGATGCGCACCAGCATGCCTTGACATCCTCTGGATCACATTGCGCACCTGCAACCAACCTGCCAGAGCGACGGTCAGCTTCACAAAAACATACCGGTGCTCGCTTCGTACGTGGGTCGATCCCACACACTTTGCTTTCATTCGCCCGAAGCCAAAGGGCTCTCCTTGGTCACATCCTCTGACACCTGCCCGGTCTTTTTGTGAGGTCACATAGCCAAGCAGCAACAGACCAGCCGTATGTTGCAAGCCACCACCACTTTCTCAGTCGTTCCAAGGTAACCTTTGAGGTAATGACTGGAACAATAACCCAATGGAGGAACCATTGACAAGGGAGCATCTGCGCGCAAAGGCGGTCTCTGCGGCAAACTCGTCAAGGATCTCACCAAAGGTAGACGAAAGGTCTTCTTTGCAGACAACGCGCAAGCTTGCTGAGCATAGTGGTGGGGCAAGGGTCACAAGTGCTTTTCTCGTCCAGGAATTACAGGGGCCGCGTCTTCGGTCCTCAGGACCCAATACAACTTTTGGGGCCTCCAAAAGTTTGGTTTACCTCCACTCCAGAGAGCCAAGGGCTTGTTATAGCTTAGTTCTCCCGAAACAACCTCGGCGCTGACCTTGCTAAATATCCCCAAACAGCCTCGGCACCTCGGCTGGGGTTGCTGTAATTTGCCTAGGTTATATGCATAAGTTTGCATACGCGTGTTGCATTTCACGGCGAAGTGATCAATATTCCTTCATCCGCAAAAGGCCATCTTCGCGAGATAAACATCTCTTTCGCAAAACTTGCACGACTCCATCGCCGCGACCTTTTTTGTTTCCAACTGGCTCTGTGGAGTCACGCGTGCTGTTGCAGGAATACTTGCAGGGCCAGTAGCTGCGCCGGCTGACTGCAGCTTTCATTCTGCTGCACAATCAGGCCTGGCAGCACCTGTCCTTGCCGGGGGTCCCTCCTGGGCAATGTGCGGAAACCTTGCAACCAGCTCTGAGGTCTTTCGCCGCTCTTTCGCGAAACTTGCTCCAAAATGGCCCAGCCAAGGCTCAGCTTGTAGGAGCATTCCCACAATGGGCGGGCAATCAAGGATCGAAGTAAAAGCCCTACACATTTCTCTGTCTCCAGGCCAGGCCTGCAAGTATCAATACGAAAGCGTGCAAATATACGGCTATGGGTCAAAACCCCCGTACCCCCAGTGAACATCCCAATCCCGACTAAAATAGACTAAATGGGTGGTGCACCTACCCCAAATGGTACCATTGCCATATCTCTGAAAAGCCACCACGAAATCTTTGCCCAAAAAACCATCATCTTCCCGCGAACTCCATCGCCAAGCTTTCGTGGGCACAAAAACGTCTGTGCCGCGGTCCCCGGTGTACTAAGACTTTTGATCAACTGCCACATAGACACGGCTAACAACTTTAGTATTTAGGATACATGTTCTCAAAGCCGCACGCCTCCCGTGGTAGAAGAATATCAGCAAAGTCAAAGCCTGGCGATGGACGGCGCGCGTCCAGAAATTGACAATGATTTTTCCGAAGCTTCTAAGGAACCAGGAAAGCAAAAGCCGAATATGTCCAAGCCTTGTGTTTGAGGAAGCGAGTGTCTGTGGCATGGCCAATGTCTTTCACACTCCAAAACTCTCCAGAACACCACAAGTACAATGGCAGAGTAATTTCCAAGAGACACAAGCATGCAAAGAAACTGAAACTCTTTGTTACCCAAGAGGAACCCAAGAACATGTATGCAACCACACACACAGAGACACAGAGCGTGCGAAACAACACACCCTACAGTATTCCAGAGAGCAAAACAGTCAACGTTGACATCCTCCCGAAAGGAGTGACAAAGAGTCGATTGTTGCCAAACGATTGTGAAACATGTTTAAGAAGGCGCGCCCTAAACATCAACCCTGTCCAGAATAGCAGAAAGCCTGTCAATGATATCTTGGCGTTGTAGAATATTGGACTGCACACAGTACCCTTGCTATATCTTACTATCAGTGGTTGACCATCCCGAGTAATTAAGCCCTTTTCACCATGACACTGGCAACCGTTGGTCGTTTGGTGTGCCCAAGCAGTCAACCTACTGCTGGCCTTCCATGTCCGCGTCAGAGCCTTGCTGCTCGATGGGCGCCATGGTGACAAAGGGCCGCAAAGCTTTGGCGAGCCCTGGATGACGTACGTGAAATAATATTTGTCATGTTCTCTCTGATGGCTTCACTATTCCTCTGTGGTACTTGTATTGGGTCTTCTACTAATTTGTCAAGGCTGAACCACCCAAATGCAACGCAAGTCAAGGCGGGCTCACAAAGTTACCATCCGTGCCTGCCCCTCTGCTCTGCCGAGTGTTACTTCAGCTTTTGTATCGCAATCTGGCAATCGAGTTTGAACTGCATCACCGCTTCGCTGACATAACGGTGTTGTCCAGTAAAAGTCGTGAGCCCATAGGCAATTGCGCATGGTGTCACTTGAGCCATGTGCTTCAGTCTGCCAGCAATCGCAAGTGGACCGTCAACAAGGAAACAACACACATGCCGTCAGGAGGTTAGCCAGCCTCCCCACGAGTGAGATCGCGCAAGATAGCGGCGAGTCAACGCAGCAACGACTGATCAATGTCATGCAGAGATGGCCCTTTCAGCCCAGTCACAAGTGACCCATGGGGCAAATCTGGTATCTCCTTGAGGTACTTGGCGCGTGAGTCGCTAAGATCCTCGACCACCTGATGGCACGATGATTCGCGAGCTCGCCGAAGGGGCGTGTCTGCGCCATGCGACAGTTCTCTGTTCAGGGGCAAAAAAACAAAACGGGAGACACAACAGAAGCGCTAAACAGTTCTGGCGATGCTGCGAACAAACAGCAAATTCTCAAATTGTTATTCAACTTATCGGCACTGTCTGCAAACTTAAAGAAACAAGCATTGATTCGATGTTGATCACGACACTCGGGCTACCACCGAAAAGCGCTGACCTAAGCAACAACGATCCTCAATGGGTGAACTGTTTGCTTTCATTGTCAAACTGTTCCACCACTGTGGCTCTGAGTATGAGGTACAGTTAGTGATCCACGCTGAAACGGTAAAAATAGCCACCCCCTATCTAGTGACCGCCCGGAGTTCCAACCGATAAAACCGCCAAATGCGGCTTCCCTCACCCACAAACACAAATGCAGGATACACATATAAGCATAGATATATACACAATATAGCATAACCTAACACATAACATTACATAACACAGCATGACATAACACAAGACAACATACACCGGAACCGCAAAAAGTCAATTGCAGGAGCAGATAGGAGCAGCCTGTAGTTCGACTTTGTTGCAAATAGCAAAGAGGAGAAATTGTATATGCAATGTTGTCCTTGTGGGCCGTAAGTCTAGAAGGTGACTTTGCATGCCACACTTTGATCAGCACCATGTGCAAAACTAGACAAGATTTCTGGTCGGTTGCCTTGCCAACAATCCAGGGTATAATTTTCAGCTTGCCTCTAGGATTCCCGTGAAACCTGATGCAGGGATGGTTCCACGTGCCTCTCTTGAACATGACTTCAAGCCCATGTCGCTACAAGGGCATCTCTCATGAGGTAACGTGCAATGGCTCCCCCCCAAGACATCACTTGCAACACAGCAATCCAGACCTTGTGGAGCTTGATCCTGAGCTGCTCTACCTCCATCTTCATGCGAGCCTGCCACAAAGACCAACAGGAAAACCCATCCAATGGGGCAGAAGGGCCCACATTCTGACTTACAGCCACAATGAAGGAACAAGAACTCGTGTTCACTCAGACCTGCTCTTGGGATCTATCCGCATCCGCTCGCGAGGTTTCGCCGGCTCTCGCTCGCACGCTCGCTCGCTCGCTTCGGCCCCATCCTTTGGCATGTGCGAGGTGTCCAGCTCCCAGGCCTAGGGATCTGTCCACCGGAACGGCGGGTTTTCTGCCGCAAATCTCCCACCTTTTCCGGGGTTTTCCGCGGGGCTCCTGGTGCGCAGTTTTCGGAGGGCTTCAGCCACAGAAGTCTCGTTCCAATCATGGAAGTGCACTGGGGATGCAAAAATTGCCTTCATCTTGAAAGGGCCTCTTGCGCGCTTTGATTCTGCGAAAGGGGGAGCACCTTGCCCAATACGCCTTTGTCTTATTTCCTGGCCTGACCTACCGCGCAACCCGGGCAACGCAGTTGTGCCACCTCGACGGATCTTACTATATCTTCTTCACCTTGGCTTGCTGTGACGCATCCTTTGACTCGGAGCTTCCCTCAGGACACCGCGATGCAAAGGCTGCTCCACACCAGTCCCGCGAGCATCGCCAAGACCTGAGACGCCCAACACGGGGAAGGCGACACAGACCGAAGTGGCCCGTCATTCGGCAAATGTCTGGAGCACTGTGCGCCCTGTCTCAGTTCACCGGTCTTGTGCGTACCCAATGGTATGTCTCCGGTACATACATACTATCGCTTGAGGTGCCTCAGCTCCACCTTTCGAACAACTGACGATGGATTCAAAGCAAAAGCGGAGGCCAAATGGGGATGTTTTTGCTTGCCCCTTTTCACTAGTGGTGTTGCTGGAAGATCACGTGCCGCTTTCACAAATAGCATCTATTTTAAAGGAGTTTGTGGAGGACTGCTTGAAGAAGACCTATACAAGGTGCTGCGCAAGAAATGCTTGAGAGGATCTCTGCAAAGAAGTGCTCCACGAAATCTCCACGAATACCTGTAGTCTAAAGTCATCGGGGGATCTTCACATCTGCGCAAGATCCCTTTCCGGGATCCGGGCACTGTACGAGATCTCTTTGCAATATTTGTGCAAGATCTCGTTCGGTCTTCAAAAGATTTCTGCGCAAGATCTTCTAGCGCTTCTAGGTCTAAAAAGTCGATCGTGTCTGACTCGATCTTCACAAATGGTCACAAATATGTTTTAAGGGATCTTCGCACCAGCCCTGCGCAAGATCCCCTTGCAGCATCTTGAGATAATCTCCATATAAGATCTTTCCGTGCGAGATCTTTACAAGATCAATGCAGAATATTCGTGCGGAATCTTGCAAGAGGAGCTCAATGAAAGCGCCTGTGCAGGTCCTTTACAACACCTCTTGGAAGATTTGTGGGGAGGAACTTTACACAGAGTCTGGCAGGCACAAAGTACAAGCATGTACATATATAGCGTTGCGCGAGCAAATTCGAAATGGGCACAGCGGTACAGCGGCACAACGAGCAATCTCACCTGCGCACAGCCCGGAGAAAGTTCGCTTTCAATGCTCAAGAATTGCACGACGCCATAGGAGCCAGTCAAAGTCCGCAAAGGCTCTTGCGAGATTCAGGCTTCGCACCGCGCCACGGCGAGAGAGTCAAAGACAGCCAAAAGGGCGCACAAGGTGCGCTGACACACGGTACAAAATCGCAAAACGCAGTGACACAGCGAGAGCGATTGAACAGCCAAAATTCAAACTGTGCACCGCGCAGCGAGAGCACTCCGACCAACCCCGCAAGGCCGCCAATATGCACCGATCCACCAGATTCAGAGTTGGCGCGGCAGTCACATCGCACACGTAAAACATAACCGAAAGCGCGCGGCCCTCACTTTGCGCGAACCAGCGGAGTTGAAATGCATTTCAGCGCCCTGGAAGCGAGCCCACGCCTCGAAACCCTATCTTAAGCCTATGAGGACCTCGTGGCACAAGGCCTTGCGGGAAATGACACCGAATGCCACAACATAACACCCGTGCGCTCCGATTCAAGCCAAATGACGGGTGCAGAGTTCTTGTTGACAATGAGCTCTTGAACCGCCTTAGTGGCAGCAGAGGAAAATGTTGCTCGAAGGCATTTCGCTGACTCCTCAAGTTGCCTGGACTGGCTCGAGCCTCCTTCGCATTGTGCAAAAAGCGGTCGTAGTAAAGCGACAAGGCTGAGGCTGCGTCTTTGGTGTGGCGGTCCAGCAGGAGGGCAAACCTCCGCAGCTTCAAGGAAGAACATGAAGAACGCTCTTCTTTGGTGCTTTCTTTCAATTTTCGTGATTCGATGAGGGCATCATCTTTAGGCGATGGGGTTGTTGGGCGCTTCCGACGTGCCAATTGACGCAACAAGCATAAATGTTTGTCCCGCAAGTGCCTGAGCCTTGCGCAGGCCATCACCATGCGCCTGTAGCTCAGCCTTTGGGCCCAAAATTCACTCTGCTTAGGTTTCTCCATGTTTCTGTGGCTCAAAAAATGGAATCCCGAAAATGGCACCTTGGTATATGGAAGCCAAGAATATAACCAGCGGCTTGCCAGCGCTTAATTTTGAGACACCATATTTAGCGAACCTATAAATGAATGAAAGTTCCTTTTGACAAGTCCCAGCCTCCCCCAAAAAAACAACAACAAAAAAAAACGCGACAAGTTGGCCACCAAGGGTCGCATTTCTTTGGTACCAGTTTTTGGGACTTTTGAAGGAGAAAATAAAGCAAGACCAAAACCAAAAGGAGCCCACCCATTCTTAACACCGGACCTTTCACACAGGACAGAAACAAATTGCTATTGAGTGTCCCCATTCTTGCGGTTCCCCCGACTTTCTGTGATTCTTGTTCAACAAAACGAAAGACACACCTTAAAAGGAACCGCGAATTTTCTTGCGGTTCGGTTCAAACCTATATCACCACAGATTCGCTTCGATTCGGTCACCCGGGGAGCGGATTCGGGATTCGGGTAGGCCTCTCGTCCCCCTCCACCATCTTCCGGAGCTCCACGAGCTCCCGGGCCCGCAGCTGGCGGTCGCTCGCTTGGGGTCTGTGTTGCTTGGGCTGGGCGCAAGGGGAGGAAACCAGCAAGACCATAGGTGTCCTTTTTCGTAAATCGATGGCCCTGTTAGATTATTGAACCACCAGGTAAAGCAGGGCCCTCCATTTTTCAGCCAAACCAACCAAAAAGGACACCTATGAGCAAGACAGTGCCACACTGAGGTTTGTCAATGGCCAACCGATGGGAAACATGGCGTCTCTCTGACACCTACCTATTGGCAGGGCCCACCCCTGTGTTGTACATGTCCCGCTTCGAAACATGGCCTGGGCAAAGTGGCCCAAAGCCAAAGGCCTGTACTTTTCCAATGGGGGGGGTCACCACCTTCTGCATCTTGTTCTAAATTACGGATGTTGAGAAAGCTACATGGCGACATATGTGAACTCGACGGGTATGAAATGTGTCCTCAAAGGGAATCATGCCCACGGACTTACGTAAGGTTTTGCCGCACAAACGAGCCTCCAAAAGGACTTTGGAAACATATCCTTTGGGTTCCCCTGTGGTTCTTAGCTTCAACAAGCACAATCACAAAGATTTGCATCAATGGCCAACTGAGTTGGCAACTCCCAAGTGAGTTGCAAACGCAGTACCCTTAAGGCCTCGAGTGAGAGGTGGGAAAGCATTAGCATGCCTCAAAGCAGTCAAAGCAGTCATGCCGAACAGAACAGGCTTGTCAACCTCTGTGATTGTTTGAGGGAGGATGCTTTAGAAAGCTCTAGTCATGGAACCTCCATCTCCATCACCCAAACAGGCCTTTAATTGTCATATTGGTTGATTTCTAGTTCTCCTCAAGCTGTGTCTTTGTGGGTGGAGGTCCCCACATGGTTGAAGGCTTCGATTGACGTCGACCCTGCTATATCATCACTTGTACTACGCGGGAACTAGGAACCCTCCCACCAACCCCAAAACGTTCCCTCGTTGCTGGGTGCCCCCGTTGAAACATTGGAAAACCACGCGCAGCGTTGGAAGCTGTCTGACAAAGAACCTGGCTCAGCTGCGAGTCAAACAGATGGCCATCCTGGCCAATGCCACGATTCATAATTATGCAACGCCCACGGCACCTTGTAAGGGCAGCATTCCCGCAAACCAAGTGCCAATGCTTCATCTCGACAAGCCAGGAACGTTGCAATGTCAATGCGTCAGAAACATGTGCTGCAAGAAACACGTTCTCGGCAAGGGCCTCTTTTGGTGGAGATTAATTCACACCTGAAGCGCTGCAAGCAATCAAAGGGTCAAAGAGGGCCTAAATTCCCGGCGCACAAGTAACCATCGCCTGTCGAGCGGTCGAGCGAGCTCTTCTCATTTGCCCCTTCCCAGTCTGTCTCCCGTCGGTCCGCCTGACCCTTGAGCCGTAGCGTGGGGTGGCTCCGCACATCTCCAGGGTTCGCCTTCGGGAGTTGACTGGGCTGAGGCTCACGTTTCCAAAGACCCGGACATGGGGAACTGCGACCAAAAATGCCAAACCTCGGCGCATCAAACTTGCGCCAAAAGCTTTAAACCGCTTGGGACGAGTAGAAACATGAGATGAGGACGGCAGGACCTGCTTGAAGGAACAAGACAAATATCGTCAAGCATCTTTGCTAAATCGGATCTGCAAATTATGAGCAGTTCCAAGGTGCTTCATGAACTTGAAATGTTGGACGACACACATGGTTCTGCACAGATCAGAATGGAACAAAGCCGCACTGCACGTCCTCAATCAAGGCCATCGCATAGCAAGATCCAAGAAGGCTCCATGAATGCACTGCAGGTAGCTGAGCACAACAACATTCCAAACAAATACTTAGCACCGCCAACCTGCCTTGTCGAAATCTTGGAACTTGGCCTTCTTTGCCGTGACCAGTGCAGCATCATTGCTGTCAACGCTGGCCACCTGCACAAGCATCCAGGTCAGTTGGTCGACCACCAAAACATCGCCAACCGCTACCGTCCCCCAGGGATATAACCTGCTAATTATCTTACCATGTCTGTTCTGTTTAGCATGCAAAGCAACATGATTTGTGCAACACCGTGTATGTACCTCAGGCAAACACGTCCGTGAACAAAGTGCAACCTCGTAGATCAACAAGGGCGAATGTGACCATGTCGGATTACTGCCCCCATAGCAGTAGACTGCTTCACATGCAAAAAGCTGAACCTGGCAATGCTCTCTCTCCTACCACTTCGCGCTGCACGTCCCAATGACACGACGCTCAACGATGCCTCAAGGATTTCAATGCTGGAGTTGGACGCCTGGCAACATGCTCCTTGATGATCCCGGATCCGTCGACAAGCATGTGAAAAACTGAAGCCACGCATATTAGGCAAGCTAATGAGCAAGCTAATCCACTGCAGCTTCCATTGCCACGCTTGCTATCGCGGCATCAGCTGAATCTATCAAGGCAGCACTGACAACTGCCCACGGCAAATTTGTCATTGAGTCGGATGCTGATTCAACTTGCAAAGTCGGCCTTGCACACCCCCAACCGAATGAAGCCCTTGTTGATGTTGGTCACCCTCAAGTCCATTGTGGCGCGAACCAGGGCCAGTCGCTTCCCAAAAAGTAACATGCACCAAGGAATGCTGGCAGCTCACCCCGAGCTGTGCCATCCCGACAAGAACGTGCTTTGAACTTTGCCTCCCCGCCTCCCACCTCCCAGTCTGATACCCGATTTTGCTTCTAGCGCCGGAAGACCCCAACTGAGGAACAATCTCAAAGCTAGTCCCGTCACAGAAAAGCTCCCTTTAAGCATACTCTTCACCCCAAAAGACCGACCCAACCTGCAACTGCACTTACATTAGTGACCTGCCTGAACCCCAGCCTCAACTCTCCTTAACTTACCTCCGTGCGAGTTGGGTTGTCTCCCACCACTGTCTTCATGCGACGGTGACAACTGGGACCAGTGTGATGTTGATCTCCTGGCAGAGCCACTAGCTTGTTGCCGCCGACACCCTACTCACTTCAAGATCGCGGAACATAATATGTAAGTTATCATCATAGTTATGCCACTTCAAGGCCATGCCTTGTGCACTTTTCAATGATAAGCTCCTGCTCTTTTTCATTAATAAGCTCGCGGAAGACAGCGAGGCCGCATACCCAGTCTCTTGCAAAAGCGCCAGGCAGCTTGTGCTTTACAACATGTGCAATCACCACACAAGCACTTCTGGGACAACATAGCTCTGAAGCCAATTGCATGTCCTCAATGCGTTGCTAAACCACAGAACAAGCTGCAGCGCAAATGCCCTTCCGCATTCACAAAAGATGCCCTCACGTGATCTCTCAACCGTTCAAACGACCCGCGGTGCTTTGCCGCGCTCAAGAGAAGATCAACAGAAGAATGAGAGCCAGGATAAGGCTCCAAACGATCAGAGGCGCAGGATCAAAGACCCTACTTGAGGCGGGCGCATCCTCAGACTTGCCGTGGCTGATGCCACAGCCTTGGCGGAAGTAGCGGTACACAGCTCCTGCCGAGAGGAAGCAAAAGCCTGCTTAAATGGCTTCGGCCGGACAAAGCGACATCAGGCACATTGTATAGTTGCAACCCAAAAAACTACAGTTCAAGATTCCGTTCCCGCAACGCAAGGAGTTGTTGCTTATCTTGTATTTCTGCATGTGTTGTGTTGATGGCATGTCTCCTTGGTCGAGCAACTGATAGCAAAAGGGAGGCAGTAAAGTGAACTAGTTCATGCATCGACTGTGTATGTGCAAGTGTCTCATCAACACACCGCAATTTGGGGTGCGAATCGTCTCACTGGCCACAGGCCATGTCAGTCGAGACCTAGGGAGGACCTCGCAAGTGCTTTTTTAGAGCCACACACTCTGAGTGAGTCAACACGATGATGGAGTTGTGTAGTCAGGATTGTTCATGACAGTCTTGCTACCGTCAAACCTGTGTCACGTGGCCAGTCTAATGCCTTGTTTACCAGGTCGGTGTCCTTCTCTCAAAGGCTCGCAGCGGAAACCCACGTGGTGGTCAGGTCTCACCAGGAAGAGGCACTGTCCATGCACCCCGAAGGTGTGGTTGGCCTGGCAAGCTTGGAAAGCACCGTGTGATGCTTGGAAAGCAGCTTCAGTCAGCGGTACGAGACTCACCATGAAAGAAATTCACGCATTTTGCAAGTTGAACCGTGCTCAAAGCCAACCTAAGCCGGAAACAAAACCAAAGCGACTCTTCACACTCAACCGTGAGACATATGCTGCTCCCCTGCCTCCAGATTCGCAGCTGGTATGCACACAACCTCGGCAAACTAAAACATCTCGAAAGGTTGACCCAAGCACCCTGCTCAGTGTTACTGAGACATGCCAAAGTTGGTTCTCTTTGAATAGCATTGTGAAGCTTAGCTTGAAGGCAGCACTGGATGACCATATTGACAAACAAGCATGAACATAAATTAAACTGTTTGTGAAGAGAAAGATCAAATCATAATATTCACAAGCAAAGCAAGCGTCCGTCCAAAGGCTTGACTTGTCAATCTGGTGCAGGGTCTTTTCTTTGAAGGAAGAGTTTCAAGCGCGGACTGCACTGGCTTGGTGCGAGTGACCAGCAAAGTTGGCTTTGTCGCTTCTTGGAGTCTCCTTGACAATGAAACAATTCGGGCAATTACTTCTCAGCAAATTGCGTATGTCTCAAACCGCAAATGAATATTTCAATCGGACGGCGACCGCCATAATATTGGGTAAGTCCCTGCGCCAAGCTTGAGCAGATTGCAGGAACCTTCGACAAGAGGTAGCCCAGTTGCAACCACACAGTCACAGGGTGCTTTGTTGGGGGCCATGGATCACCGGCTGATCGAATCAAAGACCTCCGGCAAATTTGGGTAACTGGAATCGCTAGCAAGGAAAACGCAAGCGATTCAGTCATCGAAAAATCTGCGGTACCCTCTCTCCCACTAGCATAGCACCTCACAGGGGTCTTCTTGCCAAAGGAAACGAATGATCCAGGCCATTTCCCTCCCTCCGTGTACGCCTGGCGCCTGGCGTTTTCGCGATGGAAACCCGGGGCCTCATCCACCATGGCCACGAAGTTGGTGCCGTCTGCCTGCCCCTTGAAGCGCTCTCCGAAGGCCTCCGCCGGCCCGCGCGTGGCTGCGTGGCTGCTGAGTCTGCGAATCACAGGTCTCAAGTCGCATCGCTTGCGGCAACTTGGAAACTGGGAAGCTGAAAAGGCGACCATTGACCTGCAACCCGAAGCAAGCCCTCATGCAACTCCAAATCATTCTGAGACCAGCCCCTTAACCCTGAACTAATTAGATCGATCCGAAAGCCTGTTCCGAACGCTTATCACCCCCGGATCCTCACATAAATCAGCCACCCATGGACCAACTCTAAAGTCAAGCAGCCCTAACCCATCCCAACCCAAAACCCTGAACCCACGCCATGATCACACCCTACAACCCGAAACCGACCTCCAACCACCCCGGCCCTTGACAGACCTGCAAACAACCCGGGCCAACCCTAAACCAACCCTTGGCTAATCTCAACCCCGGTACTTCCGGCAATTTGCGCGTATTTTGTTCGCCCCAGAATCCTCAAATGCAAGTTGCTTCATGACAAGCACTACACACGTACAGGAACATATATCCCTGCCAGAATGATCCTTTGTCCTTGTGCAAACCTTGGGCCAGCCTTGCGCCAAACTCGCGCGAGGTAGGCTTTGAGCTAAAGGGAAACGCCTCCCTACTGAGTCAAGCACGCCATGAGGTGTCCCGGGGCTGCCTGCAGATCCTCAAAGGACAGCACCTTGTGGCGAAGGAACTTCTCCATGTCCTCGTTGTGCACCACAGAACCTTGCAGCAGAAAGAAGCGTCGCTTGCTAATGAATCGCTTGGCACTGCCGGAGCTTACCATGGACAGCCAAGACCTAAGTGGCCAGTCTGCATAATTACCTCTCACGCACACAACACATTAATAAGTTAATAAGACATTCAAAGTTGAAGAGTCGTAATTGACCCTGAGACACGCTCCACGCCCCGCGCTCTGGCTTAGCCTTTTCGGATGCAGCACTTTCCCAGTGAACCGGCCTTCAAAGAGCAGAAGCGTCCATCCCCGGGACTTCTTGAGCACTTGGTGCAGGTGCCTTCCGCCAGGCAGAAGAAGGTCCTCGTTGGGACGGGTCCAACCGCCCAAACATCCCAAGGGCGGCTATGAACACTTTGAACAAGCTAAACGGCAGACTTCGGCGCCTGGAGCTAAACCCAAAGAGGGACAAAGACGGCACCAGGCGAGTGTCAACTCGTCTTCCTCACGATGTGCGCTGTAACAGTGGCCACCATTGCCCCGTTTGCCCATTTTGAGATGGCTTCAAAGAAAAGCCAAAGCAACCATGGCCATTTTGGTGGGGCCGTCATATTGAGACAGACCCCCAACAAAGTGAAGTGGATCAGAGCAAGGGACTCGAACTTGTGGTCTGCTGGCCGTGCACTTATCGGGGCTTATCGGCTACTTGCAGCCAACGAGCCGGCACGCGGTCACCAGCGTGAACCCTGGCCGGAATGCAGATCTGAGATGCAAAACGAGGCTCACACCTTGAGTCATTTTGGCGAGAACCTGTGGTGCCCCCACAACTTCCTGCAGTTGCAATCTGCTCCTGATCAACCGTAATGCCTGGGCATGGTCGCAAAATGCTGCTTGAACATCCCGGTCGTTGCTCGCCAGTCTTTGTTCATACCATGTTGCATTTCGCCTCAAGTTTTAAGAAATGTTAACCCTCAAGGAGTGCGTCCCGCGCTTAGTCATTCTAACACCTCAAGACAATCACTTCGCATGCAGGTGCAAGGGATTCCTCTTCCGGCAAGCCTTGATACTCTCCCAACATCTCTTTCACTAGGGCTTGAGCGGGTGCTTCTCACGCAGGCGCGCATACAGCGCCTGGAATCAATGCACCATGCCAGAGATGGGTGCTCAACACGTGGGCTTTACACTCATGGTTTCCAACCTGACCGCGACCAAAATCTTTCTTCAGACCCCCCCCCCCCGTTTGGGTCACATAAAAAGACCCTTCCCGCAGCCGCCCTTCGGCTCTCTAGAGCGCGCCTGGTCGCCAGCCACCGGTGGAGATTTTGCCGGCGCCGGTAGCCCCCAAATGGGCAAATGGTGCAGGGCGAGCACCTCAGGTCTGAAATTCGAATGGGTCCCGGACCCTTTGCTGGACATTTGGGGACCCCCCCCCAAAAAAATGGGTGCCTCAAACAAGATGCAAGTAGCCTGCAAATGAGGCAAGTTCGTCCAACTTCGAGCTGGTCGACGCCTCACGAGGTATGAAAAGCGGTGGACGCTGAGCCTTGAGACCAGTGTTGATTACCCCAAAGACACCCGAGGTTGAATATATGCAGTCTTTCTTGTTTGGCTGGAAAGTTGCTCACCCTCATTTTTTCTGCTCCATTGCTCTACCATCAAGGACGCAAAGTAAAATTTCCGAGCTGTCTCCAACAAATAACTTCAGTGAGCTTGTTGCGGATGCAAAGCGGTTAGCTTCGCCAAAGCGACTGGAAAACCGTTTGTCTAAGTTTAAACAAATCATCATGCGAGGTTTGGGCGCTTATCGTTTGCTCAACAAAATAATCCTGCCAAAATAACACATGAAGCGAACCCTCACACAGGCATGGTAGCCCCCAATTAAAAATGACAGAACCAACAAACATAAAAACCTTAAAACATGCAAGTGAAGTTCCTATCCGTTGAACTTTGCCACAGGCGCGTGAAGATGATCGGCCTCTCCCAGTGCTCCATGGACAGTGGTGACTTGCGGTAGGACCACGCCTAAGTCGTCCACGGCGCGACCGCATGAGATGCCAGCCAATATTTGGGCGGGCCCTCAGAAAAATTGCGCATTGCTTCGACTTCTCTAGTCTACAGTCATCGGGCACTCGACCTCGAAAACCATGCATCCATATTGGCCAAAGTGCCACAAGATGTCATTCAGTTTCACGGCTCTGTAATGGACTCGAAACATCTTCTGGCAATGATTGGGGGATTTTGCACAACACTATGTGACGTTGAGATTGGAGCAACAAGGATCTGGCAGCGACATGGATGTGTCTTCTTTTAGGGGACCCCAAAAGTGTTCCGTTTGGTTTCTCCTTAAAACACAGAAAACAACTTTAACAAAAACAAATGCAAGGGGTTGAAACAGCTGTTCAGCTCTTCGGTCACTCTGAAAGACTGCACAAGCAAGCACAGAGTGATGCTTCAGGAATTGGCCACCCACGAAAGCGTCGCTGACCAATCGCGGGGACAAAAGCATGGCCACGCTTTGGGCCGTGAGCGCCTTTCTTGATCAGGTATCCAAAAAGGATAAGAATTGCATCCCCAGGTAATCCGAAGCTGAGATAAGACTTGGATCCACAAATAAAGGACCTATATATCATGGTGAGCTCATTTTGAATCCCAGGTGAGCTCGTTCCAGTAAAGGACATGCATCTTGGGCTTTGATCGCCTTACCCCCGGATTGCAGAATTCCTCCCCTCGTTCCCTGCCTGCTGCGCCAAGAAGGACAAGGCCGCAGGCTGCAGGAATGTCCTCAGGCTCGAGGCAGTGAACAAGGGGTCTGCATATCTCCCCTTTTGGTGGTTTTAAGCATCATTTTTTTGGCCCACTCAAGGCCTTCCCTTAGGGGCAAATTAAATGATTTGGTTGGGAAAGACAAAAACGGGAGCCCTGTCGAAAAGCAGATCGACTCTTCTTGATGAACTCGGCGATTGCAATTTTCGTCCGACCGGCATCGAGTCAGATTCCGACAGGAGAAATACGATCAGTACCCCTGAGTCGGTGCTTGGGATTGGCGGTTTCTGGGGATTTGAGGCCCAGGTTCTCCTAGAGCGCAAATGGGAAATCACCGGGACCCTAACTACCAATTAGACGGGGGCTGAGTTTGAAATACAGTGACCCCTGAGGTATGTGCCATCCTGCATCCGCTGAGTGCCATGAGAAATCTTGGGGCTGCAGTTGAGACGTCCTACGAAGCTGCAACTCAAAGGTCACCAAGGTGAGCTCGTCTTTGCCTGTGGAAAAGGAACAGTCTCCTGGTCGCTCAGTTTGTTGCCCCCAAACTGCATCGCGCCACACATTCACCCGGGCTCAAGAAGGTGGAGCAATGGCCGAAACTACCAAGCCGGTTGACGCCTTCACATGGAAATTTGGCAACACGCAAGGAAACAGGGAGACCCTGTCCCCGTTGCCAACTGAACCAACTTCGGTTCGGTGTCTGACGACAATTTTCACTGGCGGGTGAACAACTCGATCAAAGCGCTAACCCCAATCGCGAACGTAGACTGCGACATGGGCCTGTCTCTGAATGAGGGAACCCCAAAATGGCTGGTTCTTTAGCCGCCTCCTTTCCAACTCCCTCCGTTCGCCAAAGCTCAGGGTGTTGGCCAGTCGCTGGCCGCGGCCGCGCAGAAAAAAGACCACGGGGTTGCGGCTGGAGACGACCTCCTGTCCTCCTTGGATCGGCTTGCGATCCATCCTTAACTTTCATTTGCTTAAGTTTTCTAGGAAAACATATAAAAACAAATCCAGTAGTGAGAGGGTCCCTTTAAAACCAACAGGGGAAATTAAACATATTCTTACCCAAATGGAAGTTAAGCTTGGTCCATTGGTCCAAAGGCAAACGCCTAGAAGCCTTCCCAAAACAGCCAGCTCTATGACCAAATGGGAGCATCATATCCTTGCTGCCATGCTGCTCTCAATCAAACCCAGCAATTTCTTCTCCAGGGCCTCGCGCAATCACTGGCAGCATGACAGCATGACTGCTCGCACATGATGGTGAACTGCTCGTCACACGTCTGTGCAAAGGTCAGCAAACATCGCAAAACATCACTTGCGGTCAACTGACCCTCGTATTAGCAGGTAGAACACACCGAACAGCAGTAAAATGGCACCAAGTGCATGCCCAGGATCCATCCGCTCACCTCGGCTGAGCGAACAAAAGGTAGCTATCCTTTCCACAACATAAGACGTTGCCAGCTCACTGCGCAAAGAGCGGGCCTTACAAAGCGACACCGCGTGTTTATCTTGCTGCCTTGGAGGCGCTTCCCTTGCCATAGCAACAGTTCAGCACCTGCGAGGTTCCTTCCATTTTGCCTTGCCAAACAGAACCTACAACAAGCCAACTTCAACAACTGCCCTCACTCCAATGTGCAACAAGAACTATCTTCTTTGGCCGAGCGGCTCTCGTAAGACTGGAGCAAGCTGCTGGTGGGGCCGCCGCATTTGATGGCCAGCGCCAGCTTCCAGGCCAAGTTCTTGGCGTCCTGGAAGCCCATGTTCATACCTGTGAAATCGCGGCTCTCGGGCCAGCGGTTCAGCTTCCCATCAAAAAGCTGGGTTGCTGTTGACCCCCCTGCAAAAACCTTAACTTTTTGGGGGGTTTAGTAGAAAACCCCTTGTTCTCCCAAAAAGTTAAAGTCTAAAGATCCAACCCAATAGCAGTCAAGAAAGGGTGGTTTGGATCGGTGGTTTGGGTTGAGGGCTGGTTGCCCATTTACCCGCAGGAACCAGGGGTTCATATCTCCAGCTCCCACCAATTCAAACCACCAAAGGGTTACCTGAGTGGTGACTGGCAAGGGAATAACTGGTATACCTGAGCCGAAAAGCCTTTGGCCTGGGGGTTGCCAAAAACTACGGGATTTACCAACGCTTGAACAGGGGTTGACTGGATCGATGCTACACATTTCCATACTCAATATATGGGATTCTGTCTCAAAAATGAGAGAGAACCCAACAAATGTGTGGTTTCCTGTTGGTTTTTCTATGAAACCAACCCCAAAAACAGGACACACCATATCTAAACCACATGTAAGTTCAGCTCTCCAAGAAGGCGCCGTTCAGTTGTCCGGCAGCCAAACCAGAACACCATCGGATACAGCACCCTGCAACGCTGCAAACACCACTCGCAATCTCCAACTCCTCAAACTGCAAACTGCACACTGCAATCCTGCCAAAGATCTCAGTCCCATGGTAGCACTCGCCAAAAGGCACCAACAGCGCATATTCGAACAAAATATGCGTCGCGCCACAGCCTCCTTCTGAAGCTGCAACAGCTTCAGCTATCTCGTGCGTGAGAGCACGCAAAACGATTGCTGTTAAGGCACTCCACGTGAACCCTACGCGTCATACACTTGCTTGGTTGTGCATCTCCAAGAGCCGAAGTAACTAAAGCAAACCTCATGAACCAATGAACTCCTTTGACAGTCACGCGCAAAGGCAAAAGATGCGCCAGAAGATAACACTCGCGAACATTCAAGCATGGCAGGCGAAGCCTTTGCCCTTTCTCCCAGTGCATCCGAAAACTTAAAGCACACACACACAGCAAACACGTCGATTTGACATTTCGCTGGGCGGGCCATGTTGGGCTTGTGCTTGTTTAGGGCACCCCCCTTGAAGTTGATTTGAAGGAAAACCCAAGGGAAACCACCCATTTAGGGGGGGTCGCCAATTTAAGCAGACTCCCATTTCCCTTTGAGTCACCTAGTGAGAGAATCAGGCCATGCCCATCGCTCTCGCAGGCCTTGACCGCCCAGCGGAGAATGGCAGTGGCAAGCGTCCCCGGCCAAGAAGACACGGCCGCGGCCATAGTGCTCCGCCTGCAAAAACGGGTCCTCAAAGAGTTTGGGACCCACAAAGTGGATGGTGCCCATAAAACAACCTTCGTGTGTTTGGAATTGTTCAGCTTGGTTAACTCAAACTTAAGATTTCTTCGTAAACAAAAAGGAACCCCGCAAACAAAGACACACCCCTTCCCAGCCCTGACTTGCAAAGCTGGAGGTGTATTTCCCGACCATCGACTTTTGACTACACAAACTTGCCATGCCGACATTCGGTGTGGGGACAACACGTTTACATCAGAGTATACCGACATGGAGTGTTTGGTGTGGAGCATGTAAGGTCGTGTACACAACTGCCTCTCGGCTCCTACAGCGGTTGGACCTTTGCTACACTGCGCAACACGTTGCACCATTGAAACACAAACGCGATCGTATGTTGCTTCTCGTTCTACACATAGAAGCTCCTCCAGATCTTCCTGCAGAAAAACCAACCCCGCCCTCACCCCCATTGCTTTCTTGGTTGGCTGCTTGGTCCCTTCGGCCCTGAAGGGCCTGGCGTGAGTTCACCCGGAAGTGGGTCAGCCAGCGCACGGACCCTGGCTTCACCCGCACGTTGGCGCCCAGGCCACGGCAGCGCATCACCTTCAGGACGTCCTCCACCTGGCGTCGTGCATCGGGCGCATTGGGCGGGGGGGGTTTTGGTAGGGGGGTCCTAGGCGCGTTGGGGGGTTACCCTTCTTGGGGTGGGGTTCAAACGGGAAAGATGGGAAGCAATCTTTTTGGGGGGATGTAGAGACAAACCCACATTATCCCCGGGGAAGCGCATTTTCCCCACGGGAGAGCATGCTAATGTCGGCATCTGCCAGTGATCAGGCAGCGACAAACCCCACTTTGCAAAAGACTCTTAGCGAAGAAATCACCTCAGTCAGCATCAATATGCAAGGCTTGAGCTTCTGGAAAGCCCGACTGCCATTCAATGTATCCTCCAGTAAATCTACTCGTGAACAGGTCCTCACCAGGTCGATCAAAACCTTTTCAAGGGGTTCCAGCCACAAGGTCGGCTGCCCTGCAGGTCTTTGTGGCTCTGAAATCGAATGCCTTTGGTCTCGCTGACATGCGTCCCCTGACTGCCAGCAACAGGTCCCCCCTATCAGGGTTTAAGTGGCCAACCAATGGAACAGTCCAACTAACCGAGTAGCAAACAAACAACAATTTCAAAGTCAACCAACCAAGCAAGACGAAAAAAACAAAGCGCACCCAGGCATCTGTCAGTTCACACGGGTGTGGCTCAACATTTAACAGCTAGGGTTGCGCACGTTTTAGTCTCTGTTTCCATTTACCTAGGGGCCATGTTGGGATTCCATTTTTGTGAGCCACAGCCACATAAAAAATGAGCCTCAGGCTGGCGCAGGACTGGGAAGCCATTGCGGTCCAGGTCTCCTAAAGGCCGGACATGGATGAAAACAAAGCACGGCGAGGCGGCTCGGAAAAACAACAAAAAAACTTGGGGGTCCGACCGTTGACCCCGGAGCTTTATCAACCCCTGGTGGATTCATTCGGGTGTGTTCCCCCTCCACATGTGATGAACACCCACTAGATGGGGACACCACTCTATTTAGAAACCATGAGTTCATTCATCCGGGAATCGCACTACTGTGGATGGGCAAAATTCCCTTGACACCCGTTGGTCGGCCGTTTATCCCAGTGCTCAACAGGGTAACATCCATCCGAGTTTGAGGCCGGTAAAAGAAAGCAGTCAGAGTCCCGGTTTTCTTCTGAGATAACATCATGTGCATAGTTTGTAGGTGGCAACGCGGATTTGCATGCCTGAAAGTGATGAAAGTGGTGTGTTCAGAAGCAAAAAAGGCTGGTGCCATCCACTCTGGGATGCATGGGTGTATAAGGTAACAGGAAAGCTTGTAAGCAAGCTGCGTCAGGACTCATTTGATTGCCTCTCCCTTGCCAAGTGATCCCTTTTCCTTTTCTCGATCTCTCTCTCAATTTGGATTTCGCACGTTTCGGCGACTCCCTGGCCTCTATCTCTTCACCATTCGGCGCTTGACTGACCACGTTTCGTGACAAAAGGCACGGAGCCTGTGGCATGGGCTCCTGAAATCCAATCCTTCTGCTGCTGCAAGTCCAGGTCAAGCAGCCTCACATGGCAACATGTGGCCACGGGTCAAAACCCAAATCGGTTAGCCCCCAGTGAACATCCATCCCCACTAAAATAGACCAAGATGGGTTGTGCACCTGTCCCAAAATGGTACCATTGGTGTTGAACCATGGCCATGTCGTATTTTTAGACCCCTAAAAAACGAGCGGCTTTCGCCTTTGATGCCCCAACAAAACCACGAAAAAGGGGTCCAACTCCAAAAAACAACACTCCCACGTTGGGGTGCGAGGCTCTCTACCCCTTTTGGATCCCCTAAAGGAAAAACGAGGGCAAACCACGGTTTGGGGTTCCCACTGCTATGAGAGACAACAAGCCTATCAGAAAGACCCACACGTGCCATGGGCAAAGCTAACTTCCGTTCCCCCTACTTCCCCAACAGCACGCGGTGCTCTTTTTAGTGCCCGCACCACCCCGCAGCCCTCGCAGAACCGGAACCCTCGTGGAACCCTGGTGAAACCCTGGTGGAACCCTCGTGGAACCTTATCTCAGGGCCGCCCCGGACCACCCCAGAGCCTATCTGGGCTGAGACCCCAAAGCTTTCAGCTGTTGGGGAATAAACTTTGATGCAGGAACACATATTCTTGGCTCCAAAGCGTTTCCGCAAGAACGCTCCCCTACTTGCCAGGTAAGACACTCAATGGAATCGGGATGCTTTGGATTGTGATTTGCAGGAGCAAGAAGCAACAGCTATGAACATGAATTGACCTGACAAAACCAGATTTGCTTGAAGAGCCCCCACTGCCGTCGACTGTGGATAGGAAACCTGCTTGTCTGGTATTGATACTTGGCGGAAAAACAACTATTTGTCATTAGGATGCATGTATGAACAGGGGGGAGATGTGGCCATGGTTCCATTGCGGGGGCCCATGACCAGCTCCACGAACCGGGGTCAAACACCAAACCGTAGGTAGTACACAGGGATCCTTACATTATACACCTGAATGGTGGTTTCTCATTATTTTGGTGGAAAAAGCCATGTTTCAAATGGGCAAAATGTATCTTTTAAGGAGCCCTGTTACAGCATCAAATCAAACCCACCGAGTTACTGCCGAGACTTTGGCTTGTGGGCAGTAGTCCAAAACTTAGGGGCCCTTTTTGGTATCCCCTTCTCATAGCGGCACCTTCACCACCGTGAATGGCAGATTTCAATCGCAACGAGCTGCAGCAAGCAATTGCCATCGCCGAAGGGGATGTTGAAGGCGAAGCCCGGAGCCAAAGGATCCTGGCAACAGCTCCAGTCGACCCGATGTGCGTTCGAAGTTCTACGCGCAGCTTGCAATGCCATGCGAGCTTGGCTCTTAAGCAATACTCGTTGGAGTATTGCACCAGGCCCAACTGAACCTAAGCATAGCTCATCTCTAGTCAGCTGGACTGCTAATGGACATACCTGTTCGCCGAACTCGCGGTCAACTAGGATGTGCTAAGATGTAACAGAACAGCTAAGAACTGGCTGCGGCTGTGCGATCAGAATATGGCCACCACCCCCTGGCAGTTGGGACCTGACCTGACCTTGAAGACTGCCAATGTAGCGAGTAGCTTTAGGTTTAAGGTCGAATAGCCACAAGGGCGGATGAAGGCCTGCGTTGGCAGACAAAATTAGGAAAAAATAGGAAACTAATCCTTGTAGGGCTGGTCGCATGTGTGTGGGTGTGTATATATATATATGTTTATATATTTATATGTGTTTAAGTGTATGTATATATATATATATGTTCATTCATTCAGCCGACGGCTTGCGAACTGAATCTGAACTTCACGTAATTTCGAGTTCAGACTGCGGCGGCGAAAAGCGTTCGTAGCCACCTGGCTGGTCTCAACAGCTGGTCCCCTCCGATCTTACATCATGATGGGGAGTCGTGTCCACCGCGGTGGTTCACTATTCAAAGTCACGGGCATTTCTCGGACACAGGACAGTCCCAGGCTCCTTGTCCTGAGTCAGGCCAATCGTCACCACCTAAGCTGCAGAAGTGGCTTGTCAGATCGTGAGACAAATCTGAAAATGCGAACAAACACATGAAGAAGCAGGCATTCCTGCTTTGGAGTCTTGGAATTGCACCGCAAGTTCTCTCAGCAACAGCCTTCCCCTGGCATGCCAAAAGCTTGAGTGCAAGCTTCCGCTGTCGATTAATTTGTTGCTCTGACATCTAGCGCGGCGGCCAAATCCCTGCGAGGCTCGTTCTTACTGTCCATCTCAAAGTTCTCAAAGGCAGCATCCAACCCGAAGAAATACTCCGGAGTCGTGGTGCCCTCAAAGGAGTATCCCAGTTGATGCCTGGCGAACAACAAGAACCGCTCCTTGCTTTCGGTGGAAAAAGCATCAGGGACACAAAGTGGATCTCAAAGGGACAGGGGCTGGTGATATGAATCCGTCATGGCACATTCTCGGTCAGCTCAGGGGTCACTGGATTTCCCCTTCAGTTTGCTGGTTTCCAGTGAAACGATCACCACCTTTGGAGGTTCCAAACAGGGAAACGGAGGAAACCCTGTGGTAAGCTCCATGTTCTGGCAGAGATCCCACAGGACATCGACTACACAACTCTTGGGCGTGAGTCTGACTTTCGGAAACCGACCGGCTGTTTAACAGGGATGTCACAAGGGGTCTCATGTTGTCATCATGTTGGTTTGCCCCTAAAACCAAAACCAACCAAAAGATTGGAAGGGCTGCTGCATTCATGGATTCACGGCCTGAAATAAATCCGAAGCCACATTTACTCCAGGATGCCTCTGTGAATTCAAGTTGCTCCTTTGGGACAGAATTGGCAAAATCACAAACTGAAACCAATCATTCCTGACGAGGATCTACTTGCGGTCGAAAGGGTTTTTAGAAATCTTCCCTATGTTGAAGATTTGGCCTAAAGGCCGGCATCCTTTCCAAAACCATTTCAACAGGCTTTCACTATCTCCAAGCCACCAAATCATAAAACATGGAGGCTCTAGTGAAGTTGTCCGGGTTGTGCAACACCATTCTCCTAGCAGGGTCCCTGCACGGAAACCCTTTTCCACCGTTGCCCTCCTGAAACCAAACCAGGAAGTCCAAAATTGAAAACAAAAAAGTGCACCTCACCACGGAGTGTCCGCCGTCGCATCCCACCAGGAACTTGCCTCACAAGTCGCCAAACATGTGGCAGGAATATCCAACTCGGAGATACCGAATGTCGCTGCCCTCGATTGCGTGAACTGGAAAGGTGTGAAAACAAACTAAAGCTCGATGTTGCTTGTTTTCAGGCTGGAATCACGTCATCTTAGAAAGAAAGAGCCCAGAATTTGCCGTGCCAGCGCCGGTCAAATTCAGCTCGTCCTATCCATCCGCAGGCCCCTTCTCAGACGAGGGTGCTTACGGGTGGCTGGGATATAGGCAACCTTTCATGTGATGCCCCGCGTGGACATGCAAATACATATATATATATATGCATATATATATATATACATATGTATATATACACATACATACATACATACATACATACATACATACATACATACATGCATGCATGCATGCATACATACATACATACATACATACATACATACATACATACATACATACATACATACATACATACATACATTACATTACATTACATTACATTACATTACATACATTACATTACATTACATTACATACATACATACATACATTACATTACATACATACATACATACATACATACATTACATTACATTACATTACATTACATTACATTACATACATACATACATACATAGCATACATGACATACATGACATACATACATACATACATACATACATACATACATACATACATACATACATACATACATACATACATACATACATACATACATACATACATACATACATACATACATACATACATACATTACATACATACATACATACATACATACATACATACATACATACATACACATACATACATTACATACATACATACATACATACATACATACATACATACATACATACATACATACATACATACATACATACATACATACATACATACATACATACATACATACATACATACATACATTACATACATACATACATACATACATACATACATACATACATACATACATACATACATACATACATACATACATACATACATACATACATACATACATACATACATACATACATACATACATACATACATACATACATACATACATACATACATACATACATACATACATACATACATACATACATACATACATACATACATACATACATACATACATACATACATACATACATACATACATTACATACATACATACATACATACATACATACATACATACATACATACATACATACATACATACATACATACATACATACATACATACATACATACATACATACATACATACATACATACATACATTACATACATTACATACATACATACATACATACATACATACATACATACATACATACATACATACATACATACATACATACATACATACATACATTACATACATACATACATACATACATACATACATACATACATACATACATACATACATACATACATACATACATACATACATACATACATTACATTACATACATACATACATACATACATACATACATACATACATACATACATACATACATACATACATACATACATACATACATACATACATACATACATACATACATACATACATACATACATACATACATACATACATACATACATACATACATACATACATACATACATACATACATACATACATACATACATTACATACATACATACATACATACATACATACATACATACATACATACATATACATACATACATACATACATACATACATACATACACATATACATACATACATACATACATACATACATACATACAACATACATACATACATACATACATACATACATACATACATACATACATACATACATACATACATACATTACATACATACATACATACATACATACATACATACATACATACATACATACATACATACATACATACATACATACATACATACATACATACATATACATACATACATACATACATACATACATACATACATACATACATACATACATACATACATACATACATACATACATACATACATACATACATACATACATACATACATACATACATACATACATACATACATACATACATACATACATACATACATACATACATACATACATACATACATACATTACATACATACATACATACATACATTACATACATACATACATACATACATACATGCATGCATGCATGCATACATACATACATACATACATACATTACATACATTACATACATTACATACTATGTATGTAATGTATGTAATGTATGTATGTATGTATGTAATGTAATGTAATGTAATGTAATGTATTGTATGTATGTATGTATGTATTAATGTAATTTAATGTACTGTAATGTAATGTATTGCATGTATGTATGTAATGTAATGCAATGCAATGTAATGTAATGTAATGTAATGTAATGTAATGTAATGTAATGTATGTATGTATGTGATGTATGTATGAAATGTATGTAATGTATGCATGTGTGTATGTATGTATGTATGCATGCATGCATGCATGCATGTATGTATGTATGTTTAAATGTATGTATGTAGGTAATGTATGTAGTAATATATGTAATGTATGTATGTATATATGTATATATATGTATATATGTATATATGTATGTATGTAATGTATGTGTGTATGTATGTAATGTATGTATGTATGTATGTATGTATGTATGTAATGTATGTATGTATGTATGTATGTAACTATGTATGTATGTATGTAATGTATGTATGTATGTATGTATGTGTGTATGTATGTAATGTATGTATGTAATGTATGAGCTAGGCTGCAGGAAGGACCGACACCGGAGGCGTCGAAGGACGGACCAGAGCTGTTCATCCGGTGTAAAATCGCAGCGAAAGGCTGCTCAGATTGGCACGGAATCATACTCGGAGGCCGAGCCCTCGATTGCGAAGCGAGAGGCGGCTTGGGCTTCAGGCCGGGACCGGGGTTTCACTTCCTTGATACCGTGGGAGTGAAGATGCCTCGCTGCGAAGATCACAGCAAGGGGAGGCACGACAGAGCTTACCCGTTCTCGGTGGCCTCTTCCCTTGATGATCATTCGGCTCTTCCGAGGGATGGTGCGCCAAGGGACCTCTTGGTCGCGGCCTGCGGTGAGCCAGTTGAGCTCTTCCCTGGTGATGGAGTGCTCATCCCGGTCGATCGGGTCCGAGAAGGGCTCGATGTGGATGACCAGGGAAGATCATGCGAGGCGATCTTGCCCATTGGTGACTCGGTCGAAGCAGTGCCAGGCATTTGGCCTACCGGAAGCCAAGAAGGTATGGTCTTGATAGCCGCGAAGTATGAACCGGTCGTGATTGAGGCCGGTGAGACGGTTGCGGAAGTGCGCAGAGGGCGCATCGCGGCCAGTGAGTGCACGCGCTGCCACATGTGGGATTCGAAGTTTCAGGACAGCTGCCACTTTGAAGATGACAGCTGCAGTTCCTGTGGGACCGGCATTTTGCGGCCGGACTCGTGCAGTCAATGCGGAAGTGAAGAAGTCCGACAAGTGCGTTTGCAGGGATGCGAAGAGTGCATCGCGACGGACTTGAATAAGGAAGGAGCGGCTCGGGAGGATGAGGAAGTACTCCCGGAGCGCGCGTCCGGTATCGGCGCTGCGAGGATTTCGCGGGGAAACGGCCGACCGAGAAGGTGGGGGCTTGGAGCCTTTGCCGCGATGATCTTCTCTGTGGCTTCGTTGATTGGAGTCAACCAGACAATGTCTCGGACGAAAGGGAACCGGGATTTCTGGGAGTACGATGCTACCGAGAGGACGTGGGCTAAGAAGCACCTGGTCCCGAGACGGGCTTTGTACTCGCCGATTGGTGCGTTCGATTGCCCCTTTAACGTTGGAGAAGCCCGAGGTAAGCGGATTACCCGGTTTGAGTGCGAGGGCAGCCCTGAGGGAGTCCTGGAGGATGACTGGAGGACTGTCGAAGATCCGCACAGAGACTTGGGGAAGCCTTGGGTAGGCACGACGTACTTCTTCATGAACAGAGGAGAAGCGGAAGGAAGTGGCGCGATTGACACGCGAAGGACTCCGGTCTACCACATCGTCGAAGTGCCAGGAGAAATCGAGAGAATGGGGGAGATGACCCCTACGGACTCCTACTATGAGCAGTTGCATGGGCATTTGAGGAAGAAATATCCGAAGGCCGACCCTCATTTGCTTGACCACTTGATTGCTCTAGAGGCGTTCTTGGACAAGTCGATCGTCTTTGGCTTCAGCTATGGTCTCTCAAAGGCTGAAATTGCGGTCATGCAAGGAAAGCTTTTGGGACATCACCTCTCCCGTGGCGGTGTCAAGGCCGATCCGGAGAGGAGCCAGGCGGTGAGGGATTTCCCGCCTTTACGTGAAAAACTGCACATTCAACAGTTTCTGGGATGCGGAAATTGGTTGAGAGCGTATTTGCCCGTGGAGTACGGTCATGCTGCGAAGATCCTGAATGCCTATCAGAAGCCGGGTGCAATCTTTCCGGAAGGCGGCTTGGGATCAGCGAATACGGATGGGTGCAAGGCTGTGAAGGCCATCAAGCGGATGATGACGGAGCAGATTGAGCTCTCGATCTTTGATGAGGCGACCGCCATAACCGGTGAATGTCCGTTGGAACAGATCGCCGACGCGTCTGGGATCGCGGTCGGAGGTACAGTACTCCAGATGAGTAGGGATCGGACTAAGATGAAGGTCCTCCTCACTCACAGTAAGAGCCTAACACCTCCTCAACAGGCGTGGCCTCCTCTCATCCAAGAAGCGTTTGCGCAGCTTGAAGTGAAGCGTGCTTCGAGGAAAGTCCTAGGGACGATCCGGGCCATCTGTTGGACGGACCATGCGAATCTGACCAGAGCTCAAGGGTCGGACATCGGAGGAGATGTGAAACTTCTCAGATGGGTGGCCGAGATCATAGCGGATGGTTCGGAGATTCGGTCGCTAGCAGGCCGTACAGCCAAGTTGGGCGATGGATTCAGCAGGAATCCGAAAGGACGTGATGAGCTCCTGGAACAAAGGACGCTGGACGTGCGCGGGCTCTCCGGGCAGCTCAGAGGATTCGATCTGGATGCCTATCTCTCGGATGAGATGCCGGAGGGACCAGTGCCTTGGGCGGCGGGCGACCACGCCCTCCCAGGTGGGCATGAAGACGTTGCGTACGTCGGTAGCCTTCATGGGCTTGTCGCTGCGAAGCTGAAGATCCTGGTCGCAGTGGACTATGAGAATGACGCTGAGAAAGCGCTTCAACGCGTTTGTGAAGAGTTTAAGATGCCTGAGTGGACGGTGACTGTTCACCCATGCTATGGAGCCTTCGAGGATGACGACGGAGTTTGGGCGCAGTTTGACGGGGCCACCGGTAGGTTGCAAGGAGACCGGAAGGTCAAGAGGGCTAGAGTCGACTTGTTGACTTCTGCCGCCAAGCTGGCCCGGGCCATTGCGGATTATGGGCCGGACTTCGTTGTTGGTTTCGGGCAAGGAGGAATCGTCGCAGGGATTCTGCGGTGGCCTCTGGTTTTGGAAGTGGTTCTGCAGGCTAGGAATCTGCAGAGAATGGAAGCGCAGGAGATTTGCTTGGCGTGGGCTCGAGTGAAAGCCATTTGGGCAGTAGCCCCGCGGTGGTGGAGAACTAAACCTGAAGCCGGCCTCTTGAAAGCGGCCTGCCCGGAGTTGGCTCTGGAGTTTCCAGTGGAGCCGATCAAGGGCTATGCTTCGGTGCCAAAGGGCACCGTGAAGGACCAGGAAGTGAAACAGGTCGTGGAGGTGCTGAGAGTGCCGGAGATTGGGCGGATCAATAGTCAGAATTTGGCTGGTCTGGCCAGGGAGAAGGATAGAGAGATGTGGGAGCACGACGGGCTCTGTGCCTGCGGAAAGCGTACCTACGTTTTCAGCCGGTGCCCGACGTGCATCCGACGAGAGGCGCAAGATGCTGTAGTCGAAGCGCAGGAAAGGAAAGAACGCGAAGAACGAGGAGATCTTGAAGAACTGGACGGAGCTGCGCTGATAGAAGAAGTCGGAGCGGCATCCAATATGTGCGAACCGGACGGGACTACCGAGGTCGTCGGGATTAAGACAATCCACTCTTGGGGAGGCGGCAGCCTGCCGAAATCTGGATCTGGGGGCGCCAAGTGGACCGTCAAGATGCCAGGCAAGGGCGGAATTCTGATGAAAGGACGCTGGGACAAGGGGCATTCGCCCGAAATCCCTCAGCTGTCCGGTGACCAGGTCGAAAAGTATCCGTACCGGACTGTCTGGGCCGTTGAGCCGGACGGGACTGTATTGACGGTTTGCAAGGTCGGTTCTCTGGAGAGCTCTGAACCTGAATGGGCCCTCCAGGGGCTGAATTGGCACTGTCACAGGAGTGTGGTGAACGCTCAGTGCGATTCGGTATGGAAAACCGGAAGCAAGGAGATGAGTGCCAGATTCAACTGCCTGATCGGACTGATCGGAGTTCCCGTAGAGGTCGTGGCATGGAACGACGGCGACGGGCAAACGTCGGTCGGACACAGGCGGGATTTGGTTAGCAAAGGACGCGGCAATGTCCTAGTCGGGTTTCAGCTCAGAAGCCCCGGGAATCACTGGGATCCGTTTGAGCTGGGCAAGAAGATCCGAGTGGAAGAGAGCAGATGTAGGCCGACGATGGTCTTCGTCGTGAAGCCGAGCGAAGGCCCGCGGGGCGTGCTTGCCTACTTCTCCAAAAGGTGGGTGGTGGTTGACTACGCACACCCTGTCGGGCATGTCTACAGCTTTGAAGATAGGAGTCGCCTTGCTGAAGAAGCAAAGGCCGCGGCGGGGATGTCGAACTTTGAAGTGACAGGCTCCCTGCGAGCGTCTTGGGTTGAGGCTCAATCCAAGGACCCCTCACTCGCGGAGTCACTCCGGAAGACTCCGGAAGGATACAAGAGGGCTGCAGACGGGATGCTTGAGAAGGAAGTCAGTCTGCCAGGCGGTGCAGTGTCCACGGTGCCAGTAGTGCCGAATGGAGTCGCTGCTAGCTCCGGAGTTACTTGGCGGAAGGCGTGCTACCTCCAGTTCCATTGTGGAGTGTTCGGCGCGCATCGGTCGGCTGAGAAGACGTATGCTCTCATGAAACGTGTGGTCTGGTGGGCCACGATGAAAGAAGATATCAACTCCTGGGTAGGAAAGTGCCTGACGTGCTTTAAGGCGAGGTCGAGGGCGACTAAAGTCACCACGCAGCCGGTGAAACCGGCGGCTGACTATTGCTGGCAAGAGGTGTCTGTCGATTGCGAGGGTCCAAACAAGGAGGATTACGCAGGGAATCGGTATTCCCTGACGTGCATGGACTGTCTCTCGCACGCGGTTTACTTGGAGCCGCTCCGTGCCCTCAACCACGCTGAAGTTAGGCGCGCCTTCGCCAGGTGTGTCTTGCGTAGCAGGACGCTACCGACCTTGGTACGGTCGGACAGAGGACCTGAGTTTAGGTCCGCGATGTTCGCTGAATATTGCGCCCTCATCGGTGCGAGTCAGTGGCTCTCTCACCCTCTCCGTCCGTGTGAGATGGGTGCCAATGAGAGGGTGCATCAAGAAGTGCAGAAGATGCTTGGGATCGTGGTCAAAGATGTGGCGAGGGGGCACACCGACCATTGGGGCGACCTTCTCGCAGTTGTGGAGTACTGCATCGACACGACCCCGGGTCCTCATGGCTATACGCCCAGAGACCTGGACAGAGCTTGGTCCCTGGGTGTGCCTCTGGAAAAGGACCTACTCAAGAGCACTTTGGAATTTGAGCCGGTCTCGGACTGGGCTCGGAAGATTTTTGGCCAATATAAGGCTGTGAGCAAGGTCGTGAAGGACCATCTCACGAGCGCGAGCGAGGCCCGTGTGAGGCTCGCGAACCGCTACCGTCGCGAGGTGGACCTCAAAGTCGGGGATCGTGTGGTATGGCGTGCTCCGGGCCTGTCAGACCCGGGGGCGAAAGGGCGAGTGCCGTGGAAGAAGGGTCTGACCGGCCCTTGGGAAGTCGTTTCGTGCAAAGGGAACAGACTACAGTTGGCCGGACCCGACGGCGCCCAGCCTCTCGCAGCTCATGCCGAAGATTGCGTCTTGATCCCGGACGATGTGTGTGCCGACGCCAGAGATGAGATCCAATTTGATTCGGATCCGGACGACTCGAGACCCAGCTTAGGTCAGATGATCAAAGGGGAAACTAAGCAGGTCGAGTTCACGATGAAGAGAAGAGGTAAGCAGTACGTCCTGAAGATTGGAGACGTGATCGCGTTCAGAAAAGGATACGGTCCGAAGCTTTGCGCAATTGGACGGGTCACGTCAGTTGCGGTCTCGGAAGGAGTAGTGCACGTTCACAAGTATGCGCCGGAGATCGGTGGACTGCGTGTGAAGTGGTGCCTTCTGTACTTGGACCAGCAGGGGCAAGAATCTCTGGCCCCGGAAGGAGGACGTCCTTGCATAGAGGAAGTGAAGATGAGCTTGCTCATCACGAAGGTTGAGCTGAGCAGGGATGGAATCCTGCAAGCTTCATCTGCCAGGAAGCTTGACAAAGGAGGGTACCGCCTTGAAGAGCGGCCTCCGGCCCAGAGGGACCCGGAAAGGCGAGGGGAGCATGAGTACTCTGAGCCCCTGGACGACCTGGTCGGGATCCTCAAAGGCGGAAAAACAGAAAGTGGCGTGGGAGTGTTCGCCGCTGGGCCTTCGGATGGCTTCGCGGAAGAACAGAAAGCTGTCCTTGAATACCTTCGGAATGAAGGTGTGCCCCAGCACGGAGTTGACTTCTTGGAGGTTTTCGCCGGACACGGTGGGCTCACTAAGGCCGCTAGGCGCCGTGGTCTGTTGGTTGGAGAACCCGTTGACCGGCTGTATAGAAGCTACGGTCGGGATTGGGATCTGCGAAAGAACTCGGACCGGGCGCTCCTTGCTTGGTTGATCAGCAAGGTGATGAAACCGAAAGTCCTCCATGTGGGGGCGCCGTGTGAAAAGCTGAGCCGATTGGGCGAGCAGACCCCCTCGAGTGAGGATTTGGCTCTAGCAGAGTTTTCATGTGACCTGCTTAGCCACCAGGAGAAAGCGAACGGCATCGGAACCCTTGAGAACCCTGTCGGGAGTTTGCTGTTTTCCCTTGAACTTTTCGTCAAGAGATTCGGGACCCTTGTTGAACCTAGGAGGCCTTGGGCCATGGTTCGGACCGACTCCTGTCAGTACAACATGACCTCGTTGGACGTGAGTGACGGATCGTTTGGAAACCCCGTTGAGAAAGGGCAGATATGGGTCAGCAACTCCGACCTGTCTGGGTTCTCTCTGAGGTGTAGGAAGCCGGACGCGCTTTTGAGGACTTTGCACCAACACCGGCAAATCCGAGGCTCGATGAAGATAAGGGAAGACAATGAGCCCGGACTGGGGCCGAAGTGGGCAGGTGCAGGTAAGTTGAGTGGGATCTACCCCGAAGAGTTGTGTGAATCCTACTGGGTGTCCCTTGGTCCCACTTCCAAACAACTTGAAGTCAAGAAGTGTCACGGGGATGAACCCCTTTCGGAGTGGCTGAAGGAGCCACAGCAATTCGGTTGTTCTATGCCTGTCGGATCGTCCGTCTTCGCCGTCCATCCTAGGAGTGCCGGCTCGGAAGAGAGCGCGGAGCCGCGGTTGCATGCCAACGCGGCCGCTGCCTCTCCCGAGGCCGATGTTCTTACCGGAGGGGAGTGGGAATCGGTTACGGCTGCGGAAAGGGAACGACTCGAGGCTGAACTTTTGAAGTTCTCCGAGGAAATGAGGATCCATTGGGACGGTCTTGCTAAGAAAGGGGAATGGGATTCCGTGAAGTCCGACCTTTCTGTGTACCGACTCAGTGGTTCAAAGGTGACTGAGGACCCCAGGAGGACCCCTGAATACAGGGAACAGGTAGTAGAAGGGCTTCACTTCGGCAAGACTGCTGAAGCTAAGAGACCCTACTTGTCAAAGGATGACCTTGAGGCCTGTAAGGACGTAGTCAGTAGGAAAGCTGCTGCCTTCTGGGTAGAAGGGACCGCGAACGACCATCCGGGGAGTTTCGCACGATTGCAGCCCTACTGGAGCTCCGGTCTCTAGTCAACCTCACGCGTTGAGGGGTGAAGCCGCTGCTTGGGTTGATGAACAGCTCGAGAGTGAAGTTGCTAGAGGGCAGTTGGTTCGAGGCTCATCCCCTTGGGGCTCCGCGCCATTTCCGACCAAAGAGGCCCCTGAGCACAAGAAACAGCGGAAAAGGAGACTGGTTGTTGACTACCGTAGGAACCTACTATTGCAGGCAAGCAAGTGACGTGTTGGCTTGCGCTGCTGGTTCGGCTTGGTTTTCCTTCGTTGATGCGGTGACAGGGTTCAACCAAGTTGCGAACACTAGGAGAGCCATGGAAGTGCTCGCCATAGTATCCAGAAGCGGGAAGTTCTTGCCTTTGTGTTTGACCTTTGGACCCACCAATGGACCCGATGACTTCTGCTACACAGTAGATCGGGCGTTTGCCCCTGGAAGGAACCGGACCCTGAGGTATGGCAAACAGTGGTTGGCCTACGTGGATGACCTTACGGTTCGTACCGGGAAATGCCTTGATCAAAGGATTCTCACTGATGTTGAGTATGATGAGGAGATCCGTGCAGCTGCAAAGAAAGCAGGGGTTCAGGTAGCCCAGAAACCCGGGGAAGCTTTGGAGGCTTTGGGTTTCTCGAAAAGAGGTCTTGGGGACGAACTCCAGTCCAAACCAGGGACTGGGGAGAAAGGCAAGCATGATCCAGTGGATTCAGATCACAATCATCCTACCCGGATGAGCTTGGTCCCATGGATTCATGCCGCTTGTGCACTCCATATGGCTCGAATCAACATGCTTGCACATGATAGGAGTTGCTTGATTAGCATTGGAGCATGCAATTTAGGCCATTCGGGCTTTGGAGGCAGTGCTTTTGTCAAGTGCAGTCTGGGCCATTCAGGCTTCGGAGACAATGCATTTGTCAAATCCGGTTCAGGTCAATTCAGGCCAGGAATTCGGGGTTGTGAGGTTGGCATTTGTGTGACTGTGTCAGCTATGGTGGATGTCCGGGCTTTGTCCCGGCGCATGGTCAAAGCCCTGCGGCACGCGCCAGTGGGCGAAGGAGGCTGGCTCCCGGTGTCGTGGCTCGCGACCACGTACGGGTGCTCAGAAGCCGAAATTTTGGCTGCTGCTGGCCCTGAGGGGAGTCCCGGCAAGACGAGGTTCGTAACCGCGGACCTCGGGGGGACCACCTGCGTCAAAGCGCTGCAGGGCCATAGCAGTGCCACCGGAGTTTCAGTTCAGGAACTATATCCTCGAGCAGATCACGAGCATTTCACTGAAACGTACGGGCCCAACAACGTGCCGGACTTGATGCTCGCGCACGGGACTTTCGGGCGACACGTTGAGAGTATCCGGAGCGGTGGTTTGTTGCCTGGTGGAGGCACTACGGATCGTCAGACGACGCATTTTGCCCTGACCACGCGAGGCGCTTTCTTGTACCCGTTGAATCTCATGCGGAGGAGTGCGGACGTTGTGCTGGTTGCATCTTTGGAAGCGATCCTTCAGAGCGGTATCACTTTGTACTGCGGAGCAGAAGGAGTTTACCTTACAGATCAAGCAGTAGATCCTGGCCAGTTTAGTGCGTGGAGCGTACTTACGGGAGGGCGCCAAGGAGATCTTCTTTTTGGGAGCGCCGATCGCGGCCTGATTGTGCGGCCGGATAGGCAGGAAGCCATCCAGAGGTTGGGGCCTCTGAACCGTAGCTTCTCGCAAAGCAGCCAGGGTGGGTTGACGGGGCCTGGAGTTAAGCAGTACCTCAGTGCGCTTGCTGCTCATTCTGCCCGGTATCAGGGGAAGGCTCCGGCGGCTAGCACAGCTAGCTCAAAGGGGACTGCTGCTAGAGCAGTCTATGATGAGCCTGCCATTTCCCCGACCGTGGCTGAGTTCCGGACTGAACAGGTCCGTGAGCGGGCGGGAGCCCCTAGAGCTCCGCCTGCGAGATCCGCGAAGGCGGGAGCATCAGAAGCTCCGCCCGCGAAGAAGGCGGGAGCAATTGAGGTGAGGCCAATTGCTCCGCCTGCCAGTACGGCCACGGCAACTGCCTCTGGTCGCGGGACAGATCCGCCCGCGGACTGGAAGGGGCTGATCGACAAGACGGCGCTTTTGGCTGCTGCCGTTGGTCCGGGGTTCGAAGAGCGAACTCTGAGAGAGCACGACCAGAACAAGTACAGATTCCTGTTGGCGGATCACCAATATCATCCTTATTATTTGGAGCAACGGGAACGTGCAGCTAAGGAACGCGCGGAGCGGGAATCATCCAGAGGCTCTGCCGCGGTTCCGGAAGAAGATGATGAAAGTGCTCCGCCGCCGTTGCCGGCACCGGCGGAACCGCCGACCGGATATGTGTCTCTCGACGACGAAGAGTCCGTTGAGGTCGAGGAGTCGGGAGAGGAGGAATTTGGAGGAGATGATGACAGTTTTTATCCCGACGATCGAGGTGGCGGTGGCAGTCAGCCGTTGAGGCTGAAGAGCAGGAGCCGATCAAGTAGTCGGTCCAGGCCGGTGGAACCGGTGAGAGCTGTGGTGAAACCGAAGGCCACTCCGCCATGGAGGAGACCGGGAGGAGTTTTCGGTCCGGGAGAGTCATGGCCGGGTCGAGTGCCGGGTCGATTTCCTTGGTCCCGCAATACGAAGAGAGTGAGTGTCATGCGGCGCTCCAATGTGGACGAAGATGATGACATTCGGCCACATCCTGAGTCGGCCAGCGCGAGCGGCCGAGGACCAGCAGGTGAACATGTTTGGAGCACCGAGAGGCGGCATCGAGAGTCCGCGCGGGCCGAAGCTTTGGAAGAGCTTGCTGCAGGCCGCGGTTGGGACTGCCGCCAATGTGGCGGAAGGAACGTCAAAGCACGGCTGACGTGCTATAAGTGCAGCCGTGCTCGAGAGGGCACATGCGAGCAGGACAGCTCGGATGATGTCGTGACAGAGGACGAGGATGTATTTCGCCAGTTCAGTCGCAAGCCCAAAAAGAGGGGCGGGCGACGGCATCCTGGCAAAGGCGACCGCAAGAAGCGCAGCAGAAAGAAAGTGCGGAGGCCTGGTTTCTCGAGCCGGAAAGGCCGGAACAAGAAGGCCCATGCTGAGCATGGCAACCAATTGAACCTCGTTTATTGGGGAACCATGCTTGCCCTCATCCCTCTTGGTTACAAAGGTGTGGTCCAGATTGACAATGTTGTGGAAGATGTCATGGGGAGTGTTTCGGTCAACACGGTCCTCTTAGTCGACAAAATGGGTTCGCAGGGAGTTGCTCTTGTGGAGACTATGGGGCTGTTCCTGCGGGCTACCTTGATGAGCATGTTCGTTGTCCTCATGGCGTGGTGTGGTTGGACAGTATCCCGCAAGTGTAGGAACAAAGCCATGCACCGACTTCACGGCAATATGCTTGGGGAAGGCCAGAGGACCAAGAAATTCATGACAAGGACGGGTCATGTCTTTGTGACAGAGGAGTTGGTCTTGGGACGGAATGTTATGAAGTGTACCTGCAAAGCGTTCATTGACCTGGGTACGGAATGCCAGCACATTATCGTGGCCAGGCAGCGATGGGCCGACCAGCCGCTGACCGGCGGTGTGGCGTCGACGGTAGGCGAGGATCGGGCTGGGGGCGCCGGAGAAACCCTCCAGGCGGTCCCCATTCTTGATGAAGTGACCAGTCCGGGATTTTCGCTAAGGTCGCGTTCGGCTCCATCTAGGAGTGAATATGTCGAAGTCGGTTGCCTTCAAGGCCTAGTGAGTAAGGCTAAGGAGCTGGGTACCGGGAGTAGGAATAAGCAACCGAGAGTGGCCAGTGCGGAGCGGGATGACGCTCGCGGGCAGAGTTCAGGTTTGGTCAGGGACGATTTCTCGAGTCCGTTGGCAACTTCGGAGGGAGCTGTGTTGTATTTGCAACAGGTGCTCAACGACATTCGTAAGGAATCGAACCCCCCGGGATCGTTGCGATCTGACCACCTTTCCAGGCTTAACGCGGCTGTGTTCAATCTTTCCGGGCGAGGCGCTGTGGATAGCGCTTTGGCGCTCAAGCTCTTCCAGACCGTGGATAAGATTCACACTGCATACAACGCGGAGAAGTATGACAACTCGGATTCTGCCTTCTTCAGTAACTATTTGGCCTTGCTGGGCACCATGCAGAATCAGGTCTTCTTCAGCCAGAAGCAGAATGAGAAGTTTGTGAGCTGGATTAAGCTAGCCGTCGATGGGAGCGGCAAGCTGGTTCACTTGCTAGACAAGGCGCTGGAGACTGAGAATGAGAAGCTGCGACTGCAACTCTCCAGGCTGGAAAGATCGGGTGAGCCGAGCCGAAGCAGTACTGAGCCCAGGTCCAGGGCCGGATGAAGGGTATAAGGAATTGGCCACTGCCCAGTGGAATAGGATAGGGAGCCCCCGCAATTTGAAGAATGGGGCTGTTCCCACAATTAAGGATGAGAATGCTCTGGAGTTGCATTCCCCGCCGCGGCTGGAGGCTGCAACTGGGGGCGACTGCAGATCTTGGCATTCTCGAGCATGATTTTGTCATTGCAGCCATAGGCATTAGGCTTTGGTAAGTGAGCTATTTTTGCTTGAGGTTGCATGAGTGGACATGTCTTGCAAGTTGACATGTCCACCTTGAGGAAGTTGGAGTGGCGTGCCTATTTTGGCTCAAGCCACATGCGCACGGTGAATGAGTGCGCTGCCTGTGAAAACAACGAGCCGCTTCGCGGGTGTGCCAGAGAGTCGGGACACGGGTGAGACGTGGATTCTGGGTTAGTCCTTGGTTAGGATTAACGCCTCTCACAATACATACATACACACATACAGTACATACAACCATACATACATACATACATACATACATACAGTACATACAACCATACATACATACATTACATACATACATACATACATACATACATACATACATACATACATTACATTACATTACATTACATTACATTACATTACATTACATACATACATACATACATACATACATACATTACATACATACATACATACATACATACATTACATACGTACATACATACATACATACATTACATACATACATACATACATACATACATACATACATACATACATACATACATACATACATTACATACATACATACATACATACATACATACATACATACATAACATACATACATACATACATACATACATACATACATACATTACATGAATACATACATGACACACATACATACATTACATACATACATACATTACATACATACATACATACATACATAGATACATACATACATTACATACATACATACATACATTACATACATACATACATACATACATACATACATACATACATACATACATACATTTACATACATACATACATACATACATACATACATACATACATACATACATACATACATACATACATACATACATACATACATACATACATTACATACATACATTACATACATACATACATACATACATACATACATACATACATACATACATACATACATACATACATACATACATACATACCTACATACATACATACATACATACATACATACATACATACATACATACATACATACATACATACATACATACATACATACATACATACATACATACATACATACATACATACATACATACATACATACATACATACATACATACATACATACATACATACATACATACCATTACATACCATTACATACCATTACATACCATTACATACCATTACATACCATTACATACCATTACATACCATTACATACCATTACATACCATTACATACCATTACATACCATTACATACATACATACATACATACATACATACATACATACATACATACATACATACATACATACATACATACATACATACATACATACATACATACACTACATACATACATACATACATACATACATACATACATACATACATACATACTTTACATACATACATACATACATACATACATACATACATACATACATACATACATACATACATACATACAGACATACATACATACATACATACATTACATACATACATACATACATACATACATACATACATACATTACATACATACATACATACATATATACATTACATACATACATACATACATACATACATACATACATTACATACATACATACATACATACATACATACATACATACATTCATTACATACATACATACATACATACATACATACATACATACATACATACATACATACATACATACATACATACATAAATACATTACATACATACATAAATACATTACATACATACATACATACATACATACATACATACATACATACATACATACATACATACATACATACATACATACATACATACATACATACATACATACATACATACATACATACATACATACATACATACATACATTATATACATTACATACATTACATACATACACACATACATACATACATACATACATACATACATACATACATACATACATACATACATACATACATACATACATACATTACATACATACATACAAACAATACATACATACATTACTACATTACATACATACATTACATACATACATTACATACATACATACATACATACATACATACATACATACATACATACATACATACATACATACATTACATACATACATACATACATACATACATACATACATACATACATACATTACATACATTCATTACATACATTACATACATACATACATACATACATACATACATACATACATACATACATACATACATTACATACCTTACATACATACATACATACATACATACATACATACATACATACATACATACATACATTACATACATACATACATACATACATACATACATACATACATACATACATTACATTACATTACATTACATTACATTACATTACATTACATTACATTACATTACATTACATTACATTACATTACATTACATTACATTACATTACATTACATTACATTACATTACATTACATTACATTACATTACATTACATTTACATTACATTTACATTACATTTACATTACATTACATTACATTACATTACATTACATTACATTACATTACATTACATTACATTACATTACATTACATTACATTACATTACATTACATTACATTACATTACATTACATTACATTACATTACATTACATTACATACCATACATACATACATACATACATACATACATACATACATACATACATACATACATACATTACATACATACATACATACATACATACATACGTACATACATACATACATACATACATACATACATTACATACTTACATACACACATACATACATACATACATACATACATACATACATACATACATACATAACATACATTACATACATACATACATACATACATACATACATACATACATACATACATACATACATACATACATACATACATACATACATACATACATACATACATACATTACATACATACATACATACATACATACATACATTACATATATTACATACATTACATACATACATTACATTACATTACATACATTACATACATTACATACATTACATACATACATACATACATACATACATACATACATACATACATACATACATACATACATACATACATACATACATACATACATACGTTACATACATACATAATACATACATACATACATACATACATACATACATACATACATACATACATACATACATACATACATACAATTACATACATACATACATACATACATACATTACACATACATACATACATACATACATACATACATACATACATACATACATACATACATACATTACATACATACATACATACATACATACATACATACATACATTACATACATACATTACATACATAACATACATACATACATACATACATACATACATACATACATACATACATACATACATACATACATACATACATACATACATACATACATACATACATACATTACATACATACATACATACATACATACATACATACATACATACATTACATACCTACATACATACATACATACATACATACATACATACATACATACATTACATACATACATACATACATACATACATACATACATACATACATACATACATACATACATACATACATACATTACATACATACATACATACATACATACATACATACATACATACATACATACATACATACATACATACATACATACATACATTACATTACATTACATTACATTACATTACATTACATTACATTACATTACATTACATTACATTACATTACATTACATTACATTACATTACATTACATTACATACATACATACATACATACATACATACATACATACATACATACATACATACATACATACATAACATACATACATACATACATACATACATACATACATACATACATACATACATACATACATACATACATACATACATACATACATACATACATACATACATACATACATACATACATACATACATACATACATACATACATACATACATACATACATACATACATACATACATACATACATACATACATACATACATACATACATACATACATACATACATACATACATACATACATACATACATACATACATTACATACATACATACATACATACATACATACATACATACATACATACATACATTACATACATACATACATACATACATACATACATACATACATACATACATACATACATACATTACATACATACATACATACATACATACATACATACATACATACATACATACATACATACATACATACATACATACATACATACATACATACATACATACATACATATACATACATTACATACATACATACATACATACATACATACATACATACATACATACATACATACATACATACATACATACATACATACATACATACATACATACATACATACATACATACATACATACATACATACATACATACATACATACATACATACATACATACATACATACATACATACATACATACATACATACATACATACATACATACATACATACATACATACATACATACATACATACATACATACATACATACATACATACATACATACATACATACATACATACATACATACATACATACATACATACATACATACATACATACATACATACATACATACATACATACATACATTACATTACATACATACATACATACATACATACATACATACATACATACATACATACATACATACATACATACATTACATACATACATACATACATACATTACATACATACATACATACATACATACATACATACATACATACATACATACATACATACATACATACATACATACATACATACATACATACATACATACATACATACATACATACACACATACATACATACATACATACATACATACATACACATACATACATACATACATACATACATACATACATACATACATACATACATACATACATACATACATACATACATACATACATACATACATACATACATACATACATACATACATACATACATACATACATACATACATACATACATACATACATACATACATACATACATACATACATACATACATACATACATAACATAACATAACATAACATAACATAACATAACATAACATACATAACATAACATAACATACATACATACATACATACATACATACATACATACATACATACATACATACATACATACATACATACATACATACATACATACATACATACATACATACATACATACATTACATACATACATACATACATACATACATACATACATACATACATACATACATACATACATACATACATACATACATACATACATACATACATACATATACATACATTACATACATACATACATACATACATACATACATACATACATACATACATACATACATACATACATACATACACACACACACATACATACATACATACATACATACATACATACATACATACATACATACATACATACATACATTACATTCATACGTGTGTATATATACATATGTATTTCATGCTTATATACATTTAGCTAGCAGATACGTGGGAACGAATCGCGTACACGTACAAGGAAACATACAACTCCAGACTATACAAACACACACTGCATCGAACGTGCATACGCATAGATATATGCACATCTGCGTATAATAGAGATAGATACTAGATTGCGATTCTGTTTCCTTTCTACATGTGTAGTGATGCGTGTCTCATTTCTGTGCAAAACTCGTTTATTACGTTAGACATTGGCGTAGGATTCGGAGGATCTTTGGGACCAAATGCTGCTAAAAAATAATCGACAAAGCGTAGCGTCCAAAAGTTCATCCAGGTGGCAGTGCACGTTCTCTGTGCTGCCCGAGGGCAGCTTCAAGACACACTGCACGCCAGTGGGGCCTTGCCACGTCTCCGATTTCGACTTGCGCAATGGGGCTGAGTTGTTCAAAGGCTCAGAAAGGCTCAACGGGCACTGCCTGAGAACATCAGAGCTTCAGCTCTTTCCCTTTACGCAAGGTAGACACAGTCCTTCACCGTCCATGTATCAAGAAGATTTGGTGCAGGTTTGGGTAAACATTGACAAGGGTTTCCTACCTGCAGTCGCAGGATGCACAGGGTGGAAGTGGACGAATTGGGCTCTGTACTCTCACAAAACCTCTTGTGCCTGGACAAGGTCTGTCCTGACTTTGCGGTTGGAATAAGAAATCCAAAGGAAACCATTCAAGGAGCTTGGCTGCTTGACTGGGTGAACTTTCATAGACACCATTCCCTTGGGAGCATCTGGGCCTGCGTCCATGGATAGCACATGTGGGCTTCGTAACCCGCGTCAGCCCAGGGCGCGCCTTCCGAGAAGGACTGCAGGGCGACGCCTCGTTGGATCTCCATCTTCCTCGGGAGCGCGTGCGAGAGACGGGAGGGGATCAAAGACCATCAACTGGGTGGCTCGTCTTGCTCTAAGAGCATCTCGTTTTGTTTTGTGAAGGGAAACTAAAGGAGAACCGAAATCCATGCTGGGGGTCCCCTTAAAAATGAACACCCGCAACTCGCATCGAGGCTAGGCGCAGTGGCAAGGACAAGGAATTCCGTCGAGTGCTACTGTGAACAGCCAACCTCCCTCAGCATCGCGGATACTGCGAGCCAACTTCATCAGCTGATGTGCCACTACCTCGTGTATGCTACTAAGTCCTGCTCCTTGTGCACAGGAAGCAACGAACAAACACGAGCCCGCATTAGAACTACTTTGAGAGTAATAGCAAAATGTCCACTCATTCCGCAACGTCCGCCGCCTTTCTTCAGCAAGCATCGCTTGACCACCGCGGAACCAGTCCGGAAGGCTCCGCAGGTACTCCGTGAGAAAGCGCTCAGTCTCCTAAGGCTGCATCAGCAACTTGTGGCGGGCTGAATTGGCAGTAAATCGTCATGTTTTTGAACATCCGGATCTCATCACGTGCTCATGCGAGGACACTCTGAAGTTCCATTCAACGCAATGTGTGCTTCACGGGGAACGCACATCACATGAATTGGGTTTTCTAGGGGTTGATTCCCCATTCTTTTCAGCCATCGTTCTTTTCGAAAACAAGCCATTTCCCCAGGGTTGTTGCTGGTTTTCTAAAGAAGGATCCCTGGAAAGAATGGGGAAGTTTCCCCTAGAGGTTTGCACTCCTGATGTCCAGGGGGGCTCAAATTAATCGTTCCGCATAAAACTCATGTGTCCGGCCGGCAACATCACCATGAATCAGGCCAAGTCGAAGCAGAAGTCCCCAGACCCGAAGAGAATAAAAAAAAAACAATGCGCTGCCTGAGCTCACCGCAGCCAGGATTCCTGCTGCCGAATGCCAATGATTCCACCATAGACCTTGCCGAATGCCAAGTATCCAGACAAGGGTGCGAAAAAAACACATATTCTGGGTGGATCAGGGAGTCCGCCCCCTGGCAAACAAAGAGAACGGCGCTCTCTTGGAGCCGGCAGGTGACTTGCGGAAGCGACTGCATGCTAAGATCTCATAGACAAGGTGCAATCAAAAAGATGCCAAGAAACCAGACTGCAGAAAACCGTCAACTAGATCGAAACCCAACGGACTCACAAAACAAAGTCTGAACTCCGCAGCACCTGCGCTCAAGCCCAGGAACCTCTACTTGTTCGGTGCTGATGTCCATCACTGTCTTCGCTGGTAGGCTGTCCTGCGCTTGGCTCTCTCCTCTCTTGGGTGCATCCTTGGAGAAAGGGGCAATAGGCCAAAGGCATGAGGCTCGACAGCAAAGGTCCGCGAATTCTGACAGCCGAGCTCGTTGTAATCGTACTGAGGATGGGCAAAATGCTGCACCAGTTGGGATGGATGAAACCCTGAAAGTACTGGTTGATAAACTACTGATCCGTACTGGCGCGAAGTCGATTCTTGTCCACCAGTATGAACAAGATTGAGGCCCATGCGTTTGTTTCCGTGGAAGAGGCCAAGCGGAGTGGCGGACTCCGCAAATTGGGCGCAATCCAACGAGAAACCATGATGTTGAGCGGACAAACTCTGCTCAAATCCTTCGGATGTCTCCCCTGGCCTACTTTGTTGCATCTGTCCATTTGTCTTGATGCGTCTGAAGCAACTGGAGTAATGTCAGCACAGGCGCCATGGTGTGGCGACCTAATTCAACGGTTCTACCCTTCGCATGCTGAGTCAACATCGGTGGCGCTTGCACAAGGGCTGGGGTGTCCCCAAGGTGCAGCCAAAACATGAGAATGGCTCAGCGGGAGGAAGCTGCTGCCTTGGTTGAAACCCCGGCCCGTCCTATGCTTTGTCACTTGGGGCAGGGCTTTGGTACACACAGACAGGATGAAGACAATCAATTTCGAGTGATAAGCAAATGCAATATCGAACGTGCTCGAGTCCCTCCTTCTACTTTAACAGGGACACATCAAGCAACAGCTTGTATCACTGCTGCCGGTACACGTGGGCCTGTGCCCCCTACCACAAGAACAAATGGTGGCTCTAGGTTTGTACTGGAACTCGGCACACAAACCCCCACCCACGCAACCACGCACGCACGCAAGCAAACACACACACACACAGGATCAACACCTGGTGTCCACAAGCTGGCAGCTCCTTCTAATCTTATCACGAGATGCCATCGCAGCGGGGCCAAGTCATCTGGCCTTCTTCTCCTTTAGGACAAGTCTTTTCAGGAGGTTGCCGTTCTTCCTCGGAGTATGAAGAGATGAGGGCCAGGATCAATCGATTCCTTGCAGCTTCAAATTACCCTTTCAGGAAATGGACCGCTGTGATTTTGTACTCTGATGGCTGGGCATAGCTCTCAGCGTTGAGGTCGGGTGTGCGGCAGCGAACATGAACAGAGATTAAGCAAGCCCATGGAGTTGCCTGTTTCGGCGATTTGTCTTGTCTCGGCCAAAGGGCCAAAATAATTGTCATCAAATGCCAATGTCTTCAATGTGCTAAAAGTATGTTCACCTTTGTTAGCCACCTATTACTGATATCAGCAAGTCGCAGAATGTCAATGCGTAGCGCGTCAATGTGTGCTTTCCTGGATTCCTAAGGTAAAGTGTTGATTCTGTAACAACAAGCTCCCGGCTCAAGGGCAAAAAACACTTTCGTTACCCCACACAGGCTGTATAGGTCATAATATGCCAAGAGCTGTTGCAGCAAAGGTTGAGGCGCTGGCAATAGCTTGCCTTCCACCTCTGCTGGCAACACCTGCGAGAGGCGATCTGCGTATTTGCGAGTGACCAAGCTGCAAGAATGATGGGCGCTCCATCGCACAAAAGGGAGGAAATGTAGGTCTGGCTTTTTGGGGGGATCTGCTTTGTGGTGGTTTTCAAGGGAAACCAAAGAAAAAACAGCATTTCTGGGAGGTTCCCTAACAAAAGACACCCCCATATGGGGCTCTGTAGAACTCTTGCCACCACGCTGTCGCCGACCTTGCGAGCAAATTCATTGGCGGCTCGGGCAGGCATCAGGGAAGCCAAAATGACACGTCTGGGTTTTGGGGCGCGTTGCCAGGGGTTTCTCAAAATAGGGGAAGGGTGGCATTTGAAGGAAAACCAATGGGAAACCGACCATTCAGTGCTTTTGTGATCGAAACATCAATTTGAGAAAGGAAACCAACTAATTTAGGGGCCGTCTAAGGAAACAAGGGACGCCAACTATTTTAGGGTCCATTTCTGAGAGAAAAGAAAACTCCGCGTTTGGCATTTAAAGGGACATCAACCCTCAAAAGAACCCCCCGGCCTCGAGGCTTCTGGCCACCACTCCGGAGGCCTTGGTCTGCAAAGCCGGCGCCGCCAGCGCATCGATGATCGCCACCTGGCGAAGCCGAAGTTCAATCGGGCGAAGTCGGGTCCCTTCAAGGGGACATAAATCCCGGCGTTCCACTTGTCCAGTGGTTGATTCAAAAATCTCAAGGGACATATCGGGACATTCATCCCAATAATCACATGTCCCCTTTGGGTCTCCAATTCAATTTTATCCCCGGCGTCTGATGTCCAAAGGGTCCCCAAGTAAAAAATCATAGCCCGGCGCGACCAGCACCCCTCTGCGGGGATGTGTTTGACTCCAACTCATGGGAGGGACACGACGGCGTGTTCTGATCTGCAGATTTGTTGACTCCAGCTCATGACTCATGGGAAAGAGGGAGCGGACCATAGGGGACGAAGGCGCCTTGCAACTGACTCTCTTCAGTGACTTGAAAGCAAGGGATCTGCCGAAACAGCCAGCAACAAATGAGCAAATGGCCTATCAAAATATCTTGCGTTCCATTGAACAATGCCTTAACCAAACGCAGTCTTCAGTGCCATGACACTAGGGTTCTGTCTGTCAATGTCCATTGCCGCCACCTCGACCCCTTGCTATGCACCTTTTGCTCCAGGACTCTGACTCCCCATCTGGACCAAAGGTAAAGCTTGAGCAGTTTCAGCACGCAGAAACTAACCAACCTGAAAACATTACCCACCTCAAATGACCCAAAAAGGATGCTCAACACCGCAAAGACGGGAGCCACAAAAAACCATCCCGCTTGGATCCCGGAGACGATCAAAAATGGGCTCCCGGCCTGGCAGCCGCGGGCTGCCCTGCCACAAGAAAGTCAGACGCAAGACCCGGCAAAATGAAGCAAACAACTGGAACCCCTGGATTTGTTTAAACCCCGTCCCCTTGTCAGTGGAGTTGCATCACTTTTGGAGGGGAACACCAAGGAACACTCCCTCTTAGTAGGATGGCTTATTCATCCGGGGTCAACATTAACACAACATGGTTGTAGAAAGAACTTTGCTGAAGAATCGGACAAGGTCGGATTCCAGAAGCCCCCTAGTTCCTCTCCCATTTGAATGACAATTTATAAATAGCCTGCTGATTGGCTGGCCATCAATGGCTGATACGAACATATCTGCATTGCATGCTTCTTCACACAGCTCAAACTGGACTCAACAGCCGACAAGGGATCTAACAAGTAAAATCGAGTTTCCTTGTGATGCATTGGAAAGTGCTCCATCAAGCTTTAGCGAACATGCGACTGATGTTCGGTGACTCAATAGCTCATGCTTCTGCCTACCAAACCTCGGTACAGAGTCTTGCAAGGCAGGCGGCTCTTCTCAGCCGCCAGCCGCTCTGATTCTTTCCCGTTCAGACATGCACCTTCCGTACCGCAATGGTGACTGTCCTTTTGAACTGGAGGTGCCACCAACAAACTTGTGGGGTATCGGTATAGAAGGGTCTTTGTTTGGCCGGGGGCGGGAACTTCCCTCGAAATGATGCTGATTGGTTGATCCTGTCATACCTGGAAGTGTCTCAACATAGGGGCCCGAAAGGAGTACCGACTCAATTTGAGGACAAACCCGCACTGGTGAAACTGCAACCAGAAGAAGGACCTTATGTTTCCGTCTCATTCTCGAAAACCGTGACCCAGAGTCGATACGGGTGTTTCTTAAACAACGACAAGTGGGCGGCTTGGCCTGGTTTCCCTCACCAAAACAGGGGGCTCCTGTGGACTGACAATCCTGCCAGGCGATGTTGTCCTTAGGTAACACCCCCTGCCCAGCAAGAAACGGGTCCCGGAATCCGAACATAGGCAACACCCACCCCTTGTCCCCAGCTGAGACCGGGTTGCATTTTAGGGGACCACCCACATTATGACTCTGCAAAAAAAAAAAAACGACACGAGCCCATGGGGTCGCTTCGGGACCCGGGCAGCTCGGAGGCGAGCAGCAGGCCAACCGGCCCAGCGCCCACTACGAGGCAGTCCAGAGCCAAAGCCTCTCGCTTGAAGGACGTGATGTTGACCCCATATTGCTCAGCCCCTGTTGTTAACAGGGGGGTGTCCACCTGGGTTTAGTGGGGAATCATCACTTTTTGGAGGGGAAACACGCCTGAATCCACCAGGGGTTGATTGATATGGGGCCAACATTACCAAGCCGAGGGCGCGGAAACCAAACTCCGCGATGTTGGCCCGGGAAATTAATAAAACCTCGGAAAAGTCTTTGACTCAGAAAACTCGAGAAAACTCGCAAAAAACTCGCCCTTCAGTCGCCTCGGCTGGAAGCAGCGGCCTGGGGTCCACCATAGCTCGCGGAGCGATGAGTTGTGAGCCGAAGAGCCGTGAGCGGCGTTTTCCATATCCAGTGGAAAAGATCATGGGTTGGACACAATGTGTCTCTTAAAGTCGATCATCCAAGGCTAGCCTACTTATGTATCTTCTCTTGTATGGAAGGCTACCCTGAAGAAAGGCTTCCCTTTATCGCATCATGCCAAAGGACCACAGCGGTGACTCATTGGGCACCCCTTGTTTCCGGCTCGGAGCTTGCAGCGAAAGCGCTTCTGTCTTTTGGAGCGGTTTGCAGCATTTTGGGCACGGTGTGATTGAGTGCCTTGAGCCGCCAGGACGAGTGGCAAATCTGCCCGAAGAATCTCCGGCCCTGGAAGCCTACAGTTCATGCTAGCTCACAATGGACAGGCATGTGCGGCACTTGCAAGAGGGCAGCCAGCTGCATGCAACACTTCTCCACCCCAAGCCGTCAAGCTGCGTCAACAGTCAACTCAGACACGAAGAACATAGCGTGCAGTCAACAAGGGTAAATCGACATGACGCGTGATGCTAACTCCCACCAGAGCTACTTAACCAGGGGCCAGACCTCTCCCGAACAAGTTCACACTCTCAGCTGCGCCATGCCTCCATAGTATTCTGCCATCCTAGCCTCGCTGGCTAGAGGTTCATGTAGAGAAATGTATGAATGTTTAGGAAACTAACATTCCTCGGCGTGTGCCCAAGCACTAGGCACGGGTATGGTAGTATAAATATGGAAAAGTGACCCCAGTTTATGTTGATTCTCTTTTTCTCTCGTTCTTCTCAATGTGTTCACCCACGCACCCGCTTTGAGCCACGCGCCCCAGCTTGCGTCACTTCCACAGACAAACCTCACGTGCGTCACCCTCCTGATGGACTTGAGGCTCAGACTGCTTAGGAATGCCAAGAGGCGGTCAAAGAACGCGCGGCTGGTAGTTCTCTCATACGCAGACAGGAGGTACTGGCAACCTGTGTGGTTTCATCAACTCCTGCGCATGTAGCCTCTGTTCGCTGCGTGCACAGCACAAGTGCATGTCCGGCAGGACAAAAAGAAAGATACTCATGTGTGTATACATATATATAGAGAGAGAGAGAGAGAGTGAGAGAGAGTGGGGGAGAGAGATCCGGTATATGCATATGAGCATGCACAACTCACATAGGGCTTGAACATCCAGGTCTTTTTCTCGCCCGCGCGGTGCGCACGAGATCCGAAGGCCACTGCGCTCAGCAGAACTCTGCGGGCAAAGCGGTGCAAGCACGCCCCAACATGGATTTTCAGATTTTCTTGGATATCAGATCCCCTGACTTGGTCTGATTTGAAAGGCGTGGTCCAAGAAGTTCAGGCAAAGCCTGTGGAACATCGCATTGAGTTGATTGCCGTAGCTGTTGCCCTTCTGTTGGAACTGATCTGGCTGAATGCATGCAGCGTTGGGCCGACTTAACCATTAAACTTTAGTCCAAGAGCTGAGTCGCAAGAGCATCTTCACGTGCAAACACATCGATTCAAGCGATACTGCAGAGGATTGACCTGTCAGACATCATGTTCTCTTCAAACACGTGGAAATGCATCATGTTGTCTTCAATGGATGCCAATGCACGAGCAGTCAAAGCATCAACACTTGTATGCCTTGATATGAACACTGCCTCCCAGTGGTAACGACACGGATGCTGCACCTGGATCACTTAATCCTTGAAGCAAGTACACCCCACCGGCTCTGTTTGATGAATCATATCAGAAGCGGTGGATCGCTTGACAGGGTTCCACACAAGATGTCAGTCTCCTGATGCCATGTCTTCCAAATGAGAGTCCCAACATTCTGGAACAGCTATTCCATCCAGCAAGCTGGCGATGGTCAATGGAACCAGGGGCTGAATCACTTCTTCATTGCAAGCAAGCGGCAAGGGAATCTGGTGAAAAAAGCCAAACCCACATCAATATCATCGCGTTACAGCCCGTTGCCCAATGGGCGACATGTGCGCTCTTTTGGAGCGATCTTAGTAGTAACATCCAGGGTTGAGCTTGCAGCCACTGGGAAAAGATCAAGAGGGTAATGGGTAAACCCCTCCCTGGTTGATTTTTGTGTTTTGGCGGGCCCTTTTAGTGGGGGTCCCCTGTTCGTGGGGATTCATCACTTTCGAGGGGAACCTCCCCCCCTTTTTTCTCTGTTGTCAACATTAATGTGACTGCGTCCTCTGAGTTCACAGCACTCCGTGAGACATGACACGTCTAACGGCTGCTATATCCTCTGGCGGGTTATTGTACGGATGCCCGACGTTGTTGGTCAGGCACATGATAAACTCGGGCGATCGGGGCATTAGTGTGACACAAGCGGACCGTCAAAGCTCACAAGTCAATGGCAAATTGGTCGACAGTTTATGTCGATGTGGGCCACCCAACTGAATGACCTCTAGGATCATGGTGCCAAAGCTGGCCTGACCATTTTCGCATTTGTCCTTGACATGGAGCCTGGGGACCGGGAACAGGAGCTCAAGCTGGGCATTGCGAGACATCTCTGTCTGAAGGCTGGCCACGCAATCATGAAAAACAGACGAAGGCCGTTAGATAGGAGACAAACTCGCCTGCTTGATGTCCTGAGGACCTTCGCAAGCTAGATGCTGAGCAGCTAATGGCTCCCTCATCTTCCACCAGAATGCTCGGCTGGGCATTCTGCTAGTGAGGCCCATGCTTACCTGGCACTGATGTGTGGAGTCACAAAAGAGGACACCAAAGGGGCATACATTCCATTTACTCCTCCCCAACAGCTGAAAGCTATGGAGTCTCTGAGGTACGGCAGCTGCTGGGAGGGGTTCCTGAAGGTTCCAAAAGGTTCTGGAAGGTTCCGCGGGTGTGCCTTTGGATGGGGTTCTGGAGGGTTCCCTTCGGGCTCCGGACAATGAGGTAATGTGATGCGTCCAGTCACACCCACACATATATATATATATACATTTGAGACGAGCGCGTTTCAGCCCAAAACATGGGTAGCGCACTCAGCAGCAAGTTCCTCGCGACGCCTTCTTTTTCGATTTCCTGCAGGGCGCACTGCGATTTCCGAGAGGAGCCATCAAAGACTTCTCCAAACAACACAATTAATGTTTCATTGCTGAAAGTTGCCGGCAAGTTGCAGAGCAAATCAACACAAGTTCAGGACAAGACTGAGAGACACTGCAGGCACTGACCAATCAGCTAGCCAGCCAATCAGTCACTCCGGCAGCTAATGACCCAGCCCATTGTCTACTCCCCTTGGATCCAACCATCCCCAACCATTCAGCCATTTCATCCACTCGCCCGTCTGTCGGAGTGCCAAGAGCGCACCCATCCTTCTTCCTGTGCCGAACAACTGTGTATAACCCAACAGTGGCTTGCAACCAAGCCCAATCCAGCAACGCTGCAAGGAAGTCAAATTCAGTCAACAAAGAGAAAGCAACAACAGGCACAACACACACCACTTGAAACCCACATCAGCCCTAACCAAAACAGCACCCACACACCCGCATCCACTGCAAGCCATCCAAGTCACCTGCTAATCAACACAAGAACTGGAAGAACAACAGGACGTCCAACCAAAAGCGAGGTCCAAGTAACCCCCTGCAGGCGTCGATCCATCGGGTCTCCTTGGCATTGTCACTGGACGTGGTGCTGATGCTTTGGCCTCGCCTTGGCGCAGGACTGAGGCCCTCACTCCAGGCGAAAAATATGTGTATGTCAATCTGTCGAAATACGGCACAAAAAAATAACCTTCCCCCTATTTCTTTTGGTTTGACTTGGTGGTTTGGATGTTCGGGGGTGCCTTCCCATTTGCCACCAATCCAAACCACCAACTAACTTTACTTGAGAAGGGGACCCTCAAACAACACGCCACATTCTTTCAGCGCTTCGCAAAGTCGAGATTGCCAACGCGACAAGGTCCAAGTCAAAAAAATCCGGAAGGGAACTTCATTGGCTCCAGGAACACCCGCCTTGCCATTGTATGAGGTTGTCCTTTTAATGGTTGAACCCCCAAAAGGGCTTCGGTCTTCCTTTTAGTTTCCGTTTACCACCAAAAAAGGGATACCCTCAAAGAAAGACCCCCCGTGTCGTTCCCAGTATCTATATTTGAAGCCTTTGTACACCTGGCTACATGAAAAGGACATGATCCCCAAGCATCCTCGATTCCTTGGGATGGCATTAAGCACTGGCAGTGCAGAAACTTGGAATTTTTGCAAGTTGACGAGTGCAACTACCAATTTGCCTAGCGACTCCCCAGTGCCAAGCCATGCAATATTCAACCTCGTCTCTCATTAAAAAGCTCCTGCCCAATGGTTGGTTTCGTGTTTGTTTCCTTGTGATAATGGAGGCCAGTAAAGTCATATTCAGCGCACATGTGTGTCACAATTCCTTGCTCAATCCAGGCTTGTGCGGTCCTTCTTCGCTCCTATCGGTTTCCCTGCTGTGTTTTTCTCCCCGCTCCAACACACCAAAAGAAAACTGCCTGTGGCGTCCCCCACGGCCCACCAGGGCAGCTACCCGCTTCTGCTGGGGATGCCTGACATGGGTCAAATGGGTCGGCACACTGTTGGAACGCAAATTTGTCTCGACGCAAGTCACTTGACTTGGGCCGAACACACATTTATACGCGTACGTATTGTTTGATGACATGTGTGTAGTTGGACCACCGCCCACCGTGGGACAAACTCTATTTTTGGTTTCTTTTTGCGGTTGATTGATTTTTTGGTGGGGGCGGCAGGGGGTGGGGGGAGAGGAATGTTGCGTCACTTTTTCGATTTCGGTTGGTTTTTTGATTGTTACTTGACCAGCATGGACACCGAGTTTTGGACCCAGCCATTCGTCAGATCATGATGCATTGGGTGTGACGGCAGCACAAATTGCCGTTGTCTCGGGGCGAGTTCCTGAAACAGCTGTTGTTGTTGTTGTTGTTGTTGTTGTTGTTGTTGTTGTTGCTGCTGTTGCTGTTGCTGGTGTTGCTGGTGTTGCTGGTGTTGCTGCTGTTGTTGCTGTTGTTGTTGTTGTTGCTGTTCGTGCTGTTCGTTGTTGTTGTTGTTGTTGCTGCTGCTGTTGTTGTTGTTGCTGCTGCCGTTGTTGTTGTTGTTGTTGCTGCTGCTCTTGTTGTTGTTGTTGGCACTCGGCTGTTGGGCCGCCCCC
>CAUJNA010003469.1:180000-185853 GCA_963377175.1 Effrenium voratum | reverse complement strand
TTGTCGTTTGTCGTTTGTCGTTTGTCGTCTGTCGTTTGTCGGTTGTCGGTTGTCGGTTGTGGGTTGTGGGTTGTGGGTTGTGGGTTGTGGGTTGTCGGTTGTCGGTTGTCGGTTGTCGGTTGTCGGTTGTCGGTTGTCGGTTGTCGGTTGTCGTTTGTCGGTTGTCGGTTGTCGGTTGTCGGTTGTCGGTTGTCGGTTGTCGGTTGTCGGTTGTCGATTGTCGGTTGTCGATTGTCGGTTGTCGGTTGTCGGTTGTCGGTTGTCGGTTGTCGGTTGTCGGTTGTCGGTTGTCGGTTGTCGGTTGTCGGTTGTCGGTTTTGTCGGTTTTGTCGGTTTTGTCGGTTGTCGGTTGTCGGTTTTGTTGGTTTTGTTGGTTTTGTTGTTGTTGTTGTTGTTGTTGTTGTTGTTGTTGTTGTTGTTGTTGTTGTTGTTGTTGTTGTGGTTGTTGGTGTTGTTGTTGTTGTTATTTTGTTGTTGCTGCTGCTGCTGTTGCTGTTGCTGTTGCTGTTGTTGTTGTTGCTGCTGCTGCTGCTGCTGAAGCAAAGTGCTTGAACAAACGATAGTTGGGGGATGAAAAGCGGAGCTGCGTGCAGTTGGACATGTCATGTCCTGAATTGATTTGTCAAGAGCAGCTCTGTTCCAGTTGCAAGGGTCGTTTTCCAAACTGACTTCTCAAGACTTCTCAAGAGTGTGTGTTGCCTGCGACTGAAAAACCGACAAAGATTTGGGGCATTAAGGCTTTTGGGTGAACAATATATTAAGGACACCCCCCCGGTCGGTTTTTGAAGAGAATTCCTCATGCGGGTCCCAGGCAACATGCGGTTTGCAGTGTAGCAAAATGCTTGACAAACGACAGTTGGGGGCTGAAAAACGGAGCTTTGGACAGCAGCGTGCCAATGGGATTCGGGAACGCAAGGAATTCCCCACTGGCTCGGCGCATTTCACACGAGGAACTAACATTGCAATCGCGGCTTGGAAAGGTTGCTCCAAAGCTTAAAAACCGCGCGATATTACACGGGCAACTACGGGCTGTGTAGTACCTAGTGTGTAGTTTGTGTACATGCAAGCCCCAAGCCGCCTCATCGGCCTAGAGTTAGATTGACGGACGGATGTCTGGCAGAGCTCTGACCAGGTTAGCCATTCCTTTTGCCATCTCCCCAATGGCAAGATGTAATAGCTACTCAAAGAGGCACGGAGTAACCTGGATTCCATGAGGAATAGTATGCATACAGTATGGACACCATCCTGCACAGTGAGAAGATGTTCAGCAATCTGCCAAGCGAATGTTGCAGGTGTTTGCACCATTTGGATTGTGTGTTTGCACCTATGCAAGGGACCACGCCACATCAGGCTTCGTCAATTCATGCACAATCCAGGGGTGCATACCAAATTGTCTTCCATTTTTCAGTGAGGCTGGCAGGACTGTAAGGCTGGCAAAACTTCAACCTGCAACCTCCCTCCCAGTTGGGGGGGTGCGCTGCCATTGTGCCACAGCCTCGCTGATGTAAGAGCAGCACCGGGCAAGCTCCTCCATTAAACCTTCTCATGCTCCTTTCTGAATTTTGTAGTCCCGGCTACACTGGCGTCTCTGCTTTTCCAACGCCCTACGTACTGGCTTTTGACGCATTCGATTCGCGCCAAGTGTCTATTGTTGTTGAAAGCTTCCAGACGAAAGCCTGACCTCCCTCTTGAAATCTCATGCAGCCTGCAGTTCACCCAGTGGTCACTTGCGAAACCACAACAAAGGAGAAGTTAAGGATTATGGATCTTTCAACAGCCTAGCTTGTAGGACCCAACCCCGGCAAGCGTACGGCGCTATCATGATCAACCTGCCTGCACAGATTTGGCCCGCGCACCTGCAGCGAGGACAAACGCATTGGAGGTGGGAACGGCATACTGTCTCTCCGTGTATTATGAAAGTCGAAGACAACTTTTGAACGCAAGTAGTCTTCCAGCCTCCTTTGCTTTCCATGTTGAGCTGGTAAAAACCGGCATCTTTGGTGAGATTGCCAAATGAATCTTGATACAATCAGAGAAACCTCATACCCAATGATGAAAGCTCAGAGAAATCTCATACCCAATGGTGAAAACTCAGCCCACTTTGTTTATGCTACCTGCTGACCAAACTCGATTTCGAAGTTGAAGGATCTACTCAGTAAGTGATACGCTTGGGTGGGTGGGTGGCTGGCTGACTGGCTGGCTGGTTGGTTGGCTCTAACGACGCCAACCGTTTGCCCGAATGGTCCCTGCCTGCGCATTTCTCCTCGGAGCCATTCAAGCCTGCCGTAACGACAGAGGTTGAAAGGTGGCTATCCTCTGTGGCTGCTGTGTTTGGGCAACCCTGTGTTGAGATCCTATCTCTTCGGTTTCTACAAATTCTGCCCTTCTTCAGGTTGCTTTGAACAATATAGAATATAGACACATACAAGTACATTCATAACATATCATGAAGACTGGCAGGCAACACAATGAACAAGACAGCCGGAGTTCACGCGCTTGTCCAAAGATGAGTTACCACGGCTCCTTCCGTAACACTATGCTGTGCCATCTTTGAAGCGTGGCTTTGGTCAGGGAATGTACACTGGGTCACTGGACAAACAACGCAAACATGCTGTACGGATACCTCCCTGATTTCGGCCCCCCGCCTCCCGTGTGCCCGCCTGGCTGGCTTGAGGGCGTTTGGCCTGGGAACAAGGCTGCATGCTGAGAGCAGTTGGAACTGCTCCTCTCCTCGACTTCGACAAGACTTGTATTTGCAAGGAAACACGAGCGGGATACCCACCAACGACGCAATACGGTTTGCGCACAGAAGCACAACTGGCCACATCTCGCCAAAGTTTTCGGTAGGGTGCGTTTTGCTTCGGGCTGTGCTTATCCCTGGCATTTGACGTATTTTGTTTCTGGCCAGCTTCCCATTTCCCTCCACGCATTGTGGGGGAGGGAATGCTGCAGGACCCTAATCTGAGTCCAAAATGGTGGCATTCCTTTGGTTTCCCATGTTTCCCTTCCAAAGCACAAACACACACACACATATAGACACATCTCTCCGAGGAAAACCTTCCGGAGTCAAAATCTGAGGCTCCTCGCTTCTGGCCAGCGAGGTATCTGCACCCGAAAACCGACGAGTCCAAGGCGGTCCACATGAGATGCGCCGCAAATCACTGATGACATCGGGCCAAGTTGTGCAAGCGCCGCGTTGCAACCCCCCCCCCCACACCTGCACGCGTTGAACCGCATGATCCCCTCACTTCAGATTGTTCTACTACAGTATCCCTGCAGCTGTCTGAGGTGTCTGTCTGACAAACTGATGCCAAGGAGGATCCCTAAACTATCTTGCATGTGTGTAGCTCCCGAAGGTCGTGAGATAGCATGAGTAATATGAGTAGGTGGAAGATGCTTGTGCCACTGAGAACACATGCGTACTCCCAATGCCCGAAATTGCCACTCAGCGCAGCCACCTAGGTCCTCCAGTAGGAGGTTAGAATAAGGATACCCTATTTTCTGTAGTATATTTTAGTAGGGGAACCCTCCCCCAAAAAAAGGTAAAAGGGCACTACTGGGGGACCCAGCCACTTATCAGCGCGAAGACTTGTAAACAAGGTCAATATGACTTGTATGGTGTTGTGTCTTGTTCTCCTTGGCAAAACGCAACTTCAAGCCAACTGCCTGTCCCATTCTCCAAGCAGTCTGAAATACAGCTTAGCTTCGGCGACATGGATACGGCCAGTAAGGAAAATCCAGCCTGCAACGAAGGATCCCGTCGCAGGCGGCATGGAGAACATGGGGCCTTGCAAGCGACAGACATGCTGGAAAACAATCTTCTCTGGCGGTTGGGCGGCAGTCTCTCAAGGCTTGTCGCGATTTTCTGGAACTTTGACTTCATGACGACACCATACACAAAGCCAATACTCCGAAACTTCGAACTCTGGAAGCATGGTCTGCACACACATCGCATCTCACACGCCTGGAGGGGGGGAGCTGTACATGTTGCCAGCACAGCCTGACAGGACAAAGGGCATTTGGGGATCATTTGGAAGGCATTTGCATCAATCTCATGGCGATGTTTGTCCAGCAACAATTGTTCAGCGTGTTCCCCGTTACAATGGCGGCCAACTGTCACGATCCACTTCTTAACTGGGCAGCTTCAAATGTGCTCAAATGTGTCGTTGGGTCACTTCTAACGTGGCTCAAACCGAAAAAGGCTCTGATATCAATATCTCAGCTATGGAAAGCCAAAAGTGATCCCCATTGGGCTTTTATTTGATGCCACCAGCAATGCTTGCAACCTCTGCCAAGAAGGCAAGGTGGCACACCATGAATTGCGTAGCGGGACGAATGGGCTGGAAGAGCGGTGAGTTTGTTGCCTGTGAAACTGAAAACAATCATACTTACCTTTGGCTAGAACAGAGTTGCCCCGATGCCATCAACAAATGGACTATGCTTGGAATTTAACTGAGAATGCTATGAGCAGAAAGCAATTCAAGTGTTACACTTGTAGCATGTTCAAGCTCCTCTTTGCCTGTGCTAGTCATATTTCCTTTTGGGCTCCTTGCTGCCCCCGACTTGTCAGAACGAGTTGACTAAACGGCAGTGATTCCAACCTCCACCCAAATCTGTTTGACCCTGAAACTGTGTAGGAACCTCTCCAAACCCAACCAAAGCTCTTCACATCCCAGCCCACAAGGAACAGGTCAGTCGAAACCAAACCAACCCCCGCAGTGTTGCCCGCCTGTTCCCAAGCCACCTCTGCCTCCAAGGCCTGCCAAATCGACGATCTGGATTTCGGGCAGCCTGCTTGGAGCCCACAACGATTTGTCATGAATGACTCGGATGTGTCTTGCCGCCGAATTCTCCAGACGGTTGGATGAATGTTCCAGGATATGGCGAATTCGAGCATGACATGTTTGATATTCTCTCAGGATTCCTCACTTGCTGAATTGATGACTTGCATTTTCCGTGCCTGCAAACTGATTTCAGGAGCTCGGATGGCAAAGTGTAGCTACTGCTGGCCAAAAGCTTGCGATCCCCACAAGCAACCGGCTGCTTTCGTTGGGGGCTGTGCTGAACCAAACTCTCCAGCAAAATGTTCTGAAGCTATACATGGGGTTGGCTCAAAATTGAGGACCTGAGAATTGGTGTTTTTCTTGTTGCATCCCTTGAAAACCACCCCAAAACAGTACCCTGCAAAAGGCACGCCCGCATGTACGGGTCGACACAATCTCACAGATCAACTTTTGGTGTGTCATCAGGGAGTGGCCAACAAAACCATGTGGGAATCCCTTTGGCAGCTGCATTGCTGTTTCTCCCTCATGCCATACTTCCAAGCCCCTGTCCTTTCTTGCACGCTCTTTCAGGGCACGAGACATCCTCCGGGCATGTTACACCTTTGCTCGATGGAACACATTGGGTCGCCAGAAACATGATTGCCACGAGTTGATACATTGCCGAACACCCTCCAAGAAAGGCGACCATGGGTCAAAACTCCTGATATGGCCTATGGTCATCGGTCGCTGATGCTTCCCTTGGTCGGAATCATTATACTCATCATCAACGATCCTTACTGCCATGACCATCCCTGTCAACCCCAAGTAAAGGGCCCCTTTTGACACGGCATGGGGGTGGCCCTTTTGGGGCCGAGACGCGCTAAGTTGACAAACCAAGACGCCTGCGCCATAGCCTTCCAGGGGGTCGATGCCCAGGCCAAGACCGCTGCCTGCATGCGAATCACATGGGCATTTCGGTTTAGTTTGTTTGGGAACTGTGCCCACCAAACCAACCTGGAAAGCATATGTGCTGAAGTACTCACCGTTTCTTGAAATTTTGCAAACTCAAGAAGAAAGATCGCAGGCCGCC